>CAUYON010060495.1:0-10730 GCA_963573935.1 Arctocebus calabarensis
ATGATCTTTATTGAGAGCCTATATTCAAAAGATGACGCATGTCTAAGAAGAATGTAAAAACAGAAAGTAATGTGTTGATTTGTAGAGTGAATGTTTTTCCAGTAGTTAATTATAGTTAGAAGAAGCTGGGTAATGGGAAAAAGCTATAGATTATAGATTAAGTGTGTACGTGACCATCAGTGTATATAAGGTGGCCCAGAATAAAGACAATTTGCTACACGCCACCTGGAGAGTGTGTAGTCTGTTTCTTGTATTTCCCCTAATAATTATAGGTACGAGTTCTGCACCTGGGGCAAAGCTACTCTCCCTCGCGTCTCCGTTCACACAACAACCACTAAAGTCAGGTCACTGGCAATGCCAGGCCTAAGGTGGGCAGGGGCAGCAGGGAAGTAAGATTTATACAGCCACAGTTTGAGGTGAGCAGCACTAAGAGAGGCCTCCAGTCTTCAGTGAACTTCTCATCCATCCACTTGTTGCCCTGTGGTAGAGAGGGGAGGAGAGAGATGGTATGAAAAGGAATGGGCGAAGCATGTTGTAGGGTTTTCTGTTCTAATGCTCCTTGGTTTTCTGCTATGATTATCTATTTTTTCTTAGGTCTCCATTTTTCCATTTGACTTTCATTAATCACAGGGTCAGACTAATGGCCAAATATATTTATAATTCCTCTGTGATCTAGTTTTCACAAAAATCACAAAAGTCATATTCCAAACTCTCTAACCAAACCTACATCCATGGCCCCAGCTCCCTCTGTTATCTTACTCACAGAGCACCAGGCCAGTATTTTCCCTGCCCTAAATCAACCCAGGTAGGGACAATTACCAAACAAACAACTAGGGATAGTCCCTATCCCCCAAAGCTTGCTGGAATTACTCAAGCTAGTCAATTGTAAGTTGTTGGCCCTGCCCTGCCTTATCTTTGCCATGGAAACCCCAATAAAGGCTATGACCTATGTCTCTCCCTATCCTGCTTCTCCTTCTAAAGAAACCTGGTGCTTCCCCACATGGCCCTGCATGGTGTGGTGAGCTACCTTCTCTCGGGAACTGTAAGTAATATTTCAATGACATTGGCCGCTCCATGTCATACTCAGTCACTTTTATAAATTGTAATAAGACCCAGGTACATATAAATTAAGACTCAGCATGAATCAAGTAGATCATTTCTTTCCTATTCTAAAATGAAGAATACCGGTATAGATTCTAGAAGGGTGGCATCTGTACTCTCCTTTGCTTCTTCCACAGTGAGTTAAAAGGCACACACTTAACAGCAAAATACACCAGGAAGCTAGTGACTTCTATATCCCATTTCCTAAGGCTCCAGTCTGCTGCCCATTATTCAGAGCCCTCTAGTCAAACTATGTCGAGCTCACACAAGGGAAGGAGCTGAAGCGAAGACAGTAAGTGGAGAAAAATTTTGTTCTTAAATCAGTTCTTGGGGCCTGAGCTTAAAAAGCTATTTCCTACACAGCCAACCCCTCTACCATGGTCCATTGGTCAGGCAGTAGCACCGATGGAATGAAAGGAATGGTCCTGGTGGAGCAGGGTGAGCAAAGTCCATGAACCAGAGAATGGTTTACCATTCACTGGAGATTCCCACAGCATTTGTACATGTAGGGAACTTGAGCATGCCGGCAAGACTACTTACACAGTTTGCACATAAAGAAAGGATGCTCTGGGCCATACCCTTATGAAGCTATTCTCTTCTCAATGTGTGTGCCTGGACAATAAATATAAACTCCCCAAAACAATGATTCCTGATGGTTTGGGGGAATGTCTGCTAACCTGGGATTACTCACATGAAGATTCTCAGGTATATATAAAAGGAGGCAACTGTTCTCTGCCCATCTAGTGTTTGGGGTGGGTGGTATCTTTGGGTCTGCAGATTTGACAAAGAGGTGTTAGAAGAAAAGGTCTGATTTTAGACGGAATGGGAGCTGAGACATGTGGATGGTGACAGGATGAAAAATTGTTTTTGAACTCTGCCCTCAGATAAAATCTAAGAGTAAAAGTAAACCTATGTTATTCAGTTCAAACTTACGTTATTCAAGGGTCAGGTATATTTACAACTAATATTTGTTTCAGAAAAACAAAACCCAGGTCCATGTTACTAGGTTATGTTACTTTTTTCATATTTGAATACTTCCTAGAAGTCAGACTTAGTATTTGAGTCTTGACTCTGTCATTTACTATATGACCCTGAACAAATTGCGTTGTCCTCAAATCTCCAACTGTAACCTGGGAATGACAAAAACTCTTTACAGGAGATAGCAATGTTAAGCGTTTCACATGTACGTTTGACAAAGAGAGTTGATCCTTAAACTACATGGAGGCGCCAATCCCCATGCAGTAAAAAATCCACATACAACTTTTGGTTCCCCCAAACTTAACCATTAACAGTCTACTGTTGACTGGAAGCCTCACTAATAACATAAAAGGTCAATTAACACTTTTGTTTGTGATATATTGTATATACTACATTTTTACAATAAGGTAAACTAGAGAAAGAATGTTATCAAAAAATCAAAAGGAAGAGAAAATTTGCTCTTCATTAAGTGGAAGTGGATCATCATAAAGGTCTTCAATCTCGTTATCATCACATCCAGTAGGCTGAGGAGGAAGAGGAAGGTTGGTTTGCTGTCTCAGAGGTGGAAGAAATCCACATATAAGTGGCCCACTCAGGTCAAATCTATGTTATTCAAGAGTCAGGTGTATTTACAACTATTTTTTGCAACTTTTAAAGTGTTATCAGTTTCCTTGAGTCCCTGCCTTTGAACATAGAAAGGTGAAAGAACTCTGGAATCAGTTCTGTCTCCATGCTCTGGCTTAGAAATGGTAGTTCCAAATATATGTGTCAGTAAGGAAGTTATGGTCCATTATTCTCATCTAAGAAATATAGTTGACAGTGTCCTTTCTGATTCACCCATTCAAGTTTCAGCTTGGTTGGCTTACTGGTGATGCTGGGAGGGCTTCATTTGTTTCTGTCCATGTGGATCTATCGTTTTTTGATTTTTGTGTATCTCAACAGTTTCATAATGACCCATGTGTCAGGTCCAACACCTGTTGAGGGGGGTGTCAGTTGGTGAAATTGACATAACCTCTTCCTCAGATCCTGCACTCCTTTTTCCTATAAAAAGAGAATAATCATTATTCTCCACGTGTAGTGGAAAGACTAGAGGCTCTAATACACATAAAGTAACTCTGAGTCCTACTTCTTTACCTATATTGACAGGTCCCTCACTCACCACCCACAGTTCTTTCCTCTGCAACAAGTGAATAATAATGTGCTTCCTTCACTTGGATGTGCATGAGTTTTAATTGAGTTAACATGTGTACATGTTCTAGAAGAATCCTGGGAAATAGGAAGTGCTTTGTAAATAGTGGTTATTATTAATATTACTATTAAGCGCTTAGTAAATATGAGCTACTGCTGCTTCAGATGTAGAAAAGGATGATGGCAATGAGGAGGATGAGGGAAAATTCTCTAGTGTCTCTTCTAAAGTAGAGAGTTATTCTAGAATGTGAAAAACTGAGCCATGTATCTTCTGTCTGTACAGCTCTTTGCTGAAAGGTCTTACCTAGTGAATAGTGAGAGGTTGACCATAGGCGTATGGGTAAAGTGGCAGATCAAAGAATTCAACTTAGAGGATACAGTCCTCCTCAGATACTTCCTCTAGATCTGTTCTTCCTATAGCCCCTCCTCCCAAATTCCAAGGAGGTCATTCTTAACTTTCTTGTTTATTCACCATTCTCATCCCACATCTGATTAGTCACCAGATTATATAATTCTACAGAAGAAGTATCCTGAAATTTACCCCCTCCTCTTTTATTTTGCTTGGACCTGCTTGGTACCCCCAATAGCTCCCTTCCAGCTTTGTCCACAAAGGACCCCTCTATCTTCAGCCAACTGTGCAGACCTTGCAGGGCCACCTTGCGTGCACCCTCCATCTCATTTTGTCCATATGGCAGAACCTCTTCTTGATCTAACTTTTGCTGTGTACCTGCCTCCCCATTGTAATATCAAAGTATTTCTTGCTTCCAGAGGCTGTCTCATGATGGATGAAGACCCTAGTACTTCTCAGTCTGTCTGCAAAGCCATCTTTACCCACTGCCACAACCAACTCCAGCCAGAGCCTTAGGCAGAGCCTACGGTGGGGGGAAGTCAGCTATGCTTGTGCTTCTGACAGTGCTTCATCTTTTCTCTTCCACATGACTAAAACTGCTTCCTGAGTTGTCTCCTGAGTTGTCTCCTGAGTAGCCCTCGGGTTCTCCCATTCTGATCGTTATCTACTTTGTTTCCAGAGTTAATTTTACTTCTTTGAAGTCCACAGACCCTCTGCTGACCTCCAAATTTGGCCAAGTCAAGAGCTGCTCATGCTGCTGCATACAAGACCCTTTCAGTTGCCTTCCACTCTGAAACACCCTGACTTTTTTGCCATTTCTGGAATACGATGATCCCTTCTGGCCCCTGCTTAGCACACACTATCTGACCTATCCGATACTGGACCCTCTCTTTATTGTCCAGGTGATCCTTCACCAGCTCAAATTCCTTCTTCTTTTAAAGACTTTCCTGACTCCTTCAAAAAGAATTAGGCTTTTACCTTTCTAGTGTTTCATTGTATTCTGTTAATATGGCCTTTCAATATTTTTTCATTCTACAATTTTTTTATTTGCACTTATTTCATTCAAAAGTACATATAGAGCATTTACTGAGAGCCTGATGCTCTCCTGAACTCAGAGGAAAGAGAAATAAACACAACAGACTGTCCTGATCTTCATGAAACTCACATTCTAGTAGAAAGGGGCAGTGAACATGTGACAGATAAGTATAAACTTATGTACAAATTGTGATAAATACTGAGGAGAAGATAAACAGGAGTAGGAAGTAGCAATTGGAGAAGCATAAATGAGATGCAGGCAGTGATGGTCAATTTCATATGTTAAATTGACTGGGCCCCCAGGGTGCCCAGATATTTGGCTAAGTATTATTCTGATGTGTCTGTGAGGCTGCATATGAATGAGAATAGCATTTGAATCAGTACACTGAGTAAAGGTTCAACCCAACCACAGAAGGCTTGACTAGAACAAAAGAGCTGAGTCAGGAGGCATTCACTCTCCCTGCCTGTCTTCAGCTGAGAAATCAATCTCTAATTCCTTTAAACTTGGACTTGGACTAGAATTACACCATTGGCTATCCTGGGTCTCCAGCTTGCCAGGGCAGACCTTGGGATGTCTTAGCCTCCATAAGCATGTCTATATCCATATCTGTATCTATATTTCTTATTAGTTGTTTCTCTGGAGAACTTTGACTAATATACTGGCTTTGGAAAAGTCACTCTGTGAATGTGACACTAGTGTTCAGTGCTGGAGAGTGAAAAAAGAAGAGAAGAACCAGAAAAAAATAATTCTAGTAAAATGGAATATGAAAGCAAAAGCTTGAGGCTGAAAAGAGGCAGAAAGAAGGCAGTTAGCAAGAGATTAGATCAGAGAAGGAAGCAAGAATCAGGTCATTTGGTCTGATTGTTATGAAAGGAGCTTTAATTCTTTCCCTAAAAGCATTGAAAAGCTGAATAACTGGCCTTCAATAAATGTTTGTGTGACAAAGCAGTTAATGGACATATAGTTATTTTCCAAATGGTAAAAGCAATTTGAAAACTCTAAAAAGGATAGGACGATTTTTGTCCTTATTCCTTGATAATTTTCATTTAGAGGGCTCTGGCAAATAGGATAAAAGGGAAGGAGGCTGATAAAAGTTGGCTGTGTCATATCAGAACAGCAGAGGATGATGGATGAGCAGCCTCCACACGAATACATTTCCTGACATTTTTGCTGTTTGGGGTTTGTATCTGTTGTTACAGAATATGTGTGCACTAACGCAAACTACACTTACCAAATATCATAAGAAATGAATCATCCAGTCAGCAAGAAATGAGGAAACTCCTCCTCCCAGGAAACGGCCGCAGCTTTGCACAAGAGCACCCTCTTCTGTGCAGTGGCCGCCCCAGCCTTCAGAGCACGGGAGCCTCTGTCTCCAGCAGTGCCAGGCACATCCTCCTTTGAAAGGAGCACAGTTAAGCCCCCAAAAGTGCTTATTAGTTTTCTTCATCTTCTACAATATCCAGAGGGTCATGTGGCACAGAATTCCCCTGGAATTGTCCAGGAAAGAGGAAAAAAGCAAGGGAGCAGAGTTTAGGAGTTTGTACTGGAAGAGGAAGGGAAGATTTTTATACCCGGTAAAATTCTACCTTATCATCCAACATTACAGGTATTTTCCAGGGTGCTCAAGAAAACAAAGTGATGTCCGGAGTCCACAAAGCAGAGAGATGCACAAAAATTAATAAAGAAGAATGCAACAAAAGCCTTGCACAGGCAGTAGATCATGTGTGCTTTGTGTGCAATAACTTCAAGATGAGGGAATTGGGACTTTTCTATGCGGCTTTCAGTAAACTTGTTCAGAGCACAGTCCCCTGTGCTGTAGAAGATTAACTACAGTTGGGCATGTGATACTCACATAAATATTTATAAGCACATAAGAGTATTGTCTTCCCATGTCTTTCAGAGGAGGGAAGCACTAACCATGCCAACCATTTACGTCTTACTTCCCTGGTATTTCCAGTAACTATGACCACTGCAGGAGGGAAGGGAAAACCTCCCCTTAACCCAGGAAAGTATGCTGAAAGACCAACTCACAATAAGGTAGATGAATAAGAGAAAGCGATCACAATTTTTTTGTTATGCACATGAAGAAAATAATGGAGTGATTACTCAACATTTCAGTAACATTTAGAAGGTTATACACCCTCATTTTAGAGGAAGAGAGAGATAAGGAATATGGATAATTCTGTTGAGGGGCAATAAATGGTTACTAGAGAGGATGAAGATACTTGGGAGACTGAATGAATAGGGAAAAACAGGTTGACTGGTAAAAGTTTTTCTTTTGGAAATTAAATTAACCTGAGGACCTAGTATTATCTTTAAAATGGGTTGAGCTAAGCCTGGTTGAATTTTTGCTCTTTCCTACAAAACATTGAGATAACAGAGAGGAGAAGAAAAGACAATTTTTCTTTTTAATGGGTCCATCTGGTCTGCTTTTATGCAGATAGAAAGACTCTTCTAAGACCTGTTGATTTTTAAGGGCCTTTAATTCAAAATACTCTTTTATGTTGGGTGGTGCCTGTAGCTCAGAGGAGTAGGGTGCCGGCCCCATATGCTGGAGGTGGCGGGTTCAAACCCAGCCCGGGCCAAAAACTGCAAAATACTCTTTTATGTTAAGAAGTCACATTTTGGAGAGAAATTCCCTAAGCTCCTTTATCATTATTTATTATTTATTGTTCCACATAAAACAGCTACAAAATGTCAGGGGCATACAGAAAGGCATGAATTTATCTTGCAAGTGTGCTGCTTGACGGTGTGGGTCTCAGTTGGGGTCAGTGACACATCTGCAGCAGGCCAGGGTCAGCTAGGGAACTACTGATCCAGGGGCAGCCTTGGCTTGGGTAGTACATCTTCACTCTCCATGACTTCATCTTCCTCCTGGGTTAATTGTCGATTCTGGGCATATTCTTCTTGTGGCAATGGCCGGAGTTCCAGAGTGCAAGTTCAAGCAGAAAGCACTTTTCAAGAAGCACTGCATCATGGATGCTGATGTTCCATTGGTCAAAACAGCTCACAAGTTTACCATCAGGGAGCAGGTGATTCTATTCTTCCTTTGGGGTTGTGGGAGGGTGTGAATATTTCTTAGTATTAAGCTAACCTACCACACAGAACTTTTCTTGTAAAGTGAGTGAAAATAGAACAAGTTAACTTGAGTAGTGAAAAACACCAGGACACAGAATCCCAGGCCTGGACAATTGAACTACTAATGCATTACATCAGTTATTCCTGAAGAGGACCCTATGACATTGGTGACATTCACTTCATTGTGTAGCGGGAGATGCTAAGGCTAAGGAGAGAAGCATAAAATGACTTAAGACCACTAGACCAGGAAGTTGTATTGTCAAACTTGAACACAGATCTGTCCTGTCCCAAATCCTACACTCTTCACCATGTGCTAAGACCTGGAACCTCCCCTGTAGGTGGCACTACTGGTATCAGTTTACCTCTTCTGATCAACATAGAATAAACTCCTTTTCTAGAAGTCTACATGTCATATTTTGGAATTAGCTGCTCTGTCTTCTCTCCTTGAGGCCAAGCCAAGCATGCCCACAGTCCTGCCGACATAGACCTATCCAGCCCCATTTCTGGGGGGCCTCCACCTGGTGGTGCACCTGCTTCACTCCCACTGTCCTGACTATTGGAAGATTGTGAGAACAAGGGAGATTAACAGATCTGGATGAAAATATTCAAAGAAAGCTTTCACAAAGGAGCAGATTTTAGAATGAAGACACATGAAACTTGGTGGGAAAAAAAGAAAGAAGAAAAGATAATGACTTCAAGAATGATAAGCACAGGCGACTGGTGAAATATCAGTTTGCATTGTTAGACACTCTGGTCATAACATACCTAGATGTTCAGAAGAGGGAAACACATTTTAAAAAAAGAAATAGAAAACAAAATCATTTGGAAGTGATCATGGAATAATGAGGAAATCCAAAATCATATCACTTGGATGTTTGAACACATTCAGGCATCTCATCTAGGGAAAGAGAAGATTTAAGAGCAAGGTAAGAGCTCTGCTAAAACATACAAAGGACTGCTATGTTGGAAAAGGGGCTAAGGGCCTAGAAAGGAGAACTAGCCCTAAAGGACAGATGCTAAAGATTTCCACTAAAGTCCATCATCAAAGCAAGAAATGATAGAGCTGCCCAATGTGGCTCAGATTTCCCTGGAAGGCAGTAATTCTGACTGAAGTTTAAGGGAAGAATGGACAATCACTTCATAGAGAAGTGGTCAAATAAACATGAAATTGGAGGACACATTGGAGTGGCTGAATTTTAAGATCCTGTACCAATTTGGAAACTCAATAAAATTGAAGAAAATAGATTTGTATTATTATTAATAAAAATATAATAACAATAACAGGAATTCTTTATTATTCTGTTATGTTTTATAGTTGGAATATGCCATCATATTTTCAAAACAATTCTGAGGCAGGTGAAATAGGTATCTTGTTTCCATTTTCCACACAAAGAACTGAGGCTCAAAGAGCTAAATGATTTCCCTAGGGATGCACAATAAGTGGAAGAATTAAGATGAGCACCCAAGAGATATCTATATATTATCCTCTTGGCTGCCAAATTTGATCATGAGGAGAAAGTTAATGACCATTCTGAACATTACTAGAGGTAGGAATAGCTGGATCATCAACTATTCAACCAAATAGATCACTGAGGACCTTGCCTTTAGAGGGCTTAGAGTCATTTTTGCTTTTATTATCTTATAAGGATATACATGGGTCACTAAGAAAGGTTTGAGACAGGGCAGCACCTGTGGCTCAGTGAGTAGGGCACTGGCCCCATATACCAAGGATGGTGGGTTCAAACCTAGCATTGGCTGAAGTGCAACAACAACAACAAAAGAAAGTTTTGAGACAGATTGTGTTTATGGTCCATTATTTCAGTTCCAAGAAACACAGACAACAGTGTTCTTTCTGATTCCCCTATACAAGTTTCAACTTGCTGGGCTTATTGGTATTGCTGGGAGGGCTTCATTTGTTTACATCAGATTTTGTTTCTTAATTTTTGTGTATCTAAAAATTTTCCTATGGGTGGTGCCTGTGGCTCAAAGGAGTAGGGTGCCAGCCCCATATACCGGAGGTGGCGGGTTCAAACCCAGCCCCAGCCAAAAACTAAAAAAAAAAAAAAATTTCCTGATGACTCACTCATGCATATGTTTTCTACATTCTCACTTTAGACTGTATTGAAACATCCCCAGAGCTTTTCCCCTGTCATTTCCTCTCTTTCTGCCCTACCTTCTCTACAGCTCATCTTGGGGCTAAATGAGGGGCAACAGAAAAAGACTAATACACTTCCAACCTACCCCAATCCTCCTGACAGCTCTCCCCCCACCCCAGATTCCCCATTTCTGCAGTAGATGGCTCTTTGCTGGGTACCCTCTAAGTTGCCAGTGACCTGCCTGCACTCTGAAGCCAAAGCTTCGAGACTCATTCAGGACACTTGTTCTCAGGACATTTTTCAGCTCCCTATCAGTGTTTAACAGCCTTGACTTCCCAGACTGAAAGAAGACTAATTAAAATGACAAACCTCATTTTGATTTATTACCACTTGGGTGAAGACAATATACAACCATGACATTGCTAATGTGTTTGATTCTGTCTCCCAGCCTTTCCCATCTCCCACACCTGTGTCGTGAGGGAGGCAGCAGGAAGTGGGGACACGACACGAGAGCAGTGAGTCCTCTGTGCTCTTCCTTTCCCTCTAGGTTCCCCATCAAATCTCCACTTTACCTCCCCTCCCTACAATAGAGCATGGACTCTCCTGCTTCCTCACACCTCCTGCCTCTAGCCCCAGGGGCAACACAGGGAGGCCATTGTCATCATCTGCATTTCACAGATGAGAAAAACTGAGGTCCTGGGAGGTTAAGAGATTAACTTGAGGTCACAGAGCTGTTAGGCAGATTATTAATTAAACTCTGTTACTTGAAAGGACCAATAGCACTTTGGAAAGGAAGAGCAGAGAGAAGGAGGAGAGAGGGGGGTAGGGTCTTGGGGTCTTGGTGTGTGCCACACCTTTTGGGGGCAAAACATGATTGTAAGAGGGACTTTTCCCAACAAATGCA
>CAUYON010060496.1:0-16631 GCA_963573935.1 Arctocebus calabarensis
GTATCCACATAGGGTCAGAAGAGATCAAACTTTCACTCTTCACAGATGATATGATTGTATATCTGGAAAACACCAGGGGTTCTACTACAAAACTTTTAGAAGTGATCAAGGAATACAGCAATGTCTCAGGCTACAAAATCAATACCCATAAATCTGTAGCCTTTATATATACCAACAAGAGCCAAGCCAAAAAAGCAGTCAAGGACTCTATTCCTTTCACAGTGTAGTGCCAAAGAAGATGAAATATTTGGGAGTTTACCTAACAAAGGATGTGAAAGATCTCTATAAAGAGAACTATGAAACTTTAAGAAAAGAAATAGCTGAAAATGTTAATAAATGAAAAAATTTACCATGCTCATGGCTGGGAAGAATCAACATTGTTAAAATGTCTATACTACCCAAAGCAATATATAATTTTAATGCAATTCCTATCAAAGCTCCATTGTCATATTTTAAAGATCTCAAAAAAAATACTTCATTTTATATGGAATCAGAAAAAACCTCAAATAGCCAAGACATTACTCAGAAATAAAAACAAAGCAGAAGGAATCACTCTACCAGACCTGAGACTCTACTATAAATTAATAGCATGATACTGGCACAAAAACAGAGATGTAGATCTTTGGAACAGAATAGAGAACCAAGAGATGAATCCAGCTACTTACCGTTACTTGATCTTTGACAAGGCAATTAAAAACATTCAGTGGGGAAAAGACTCCCTATTTAACTGGGTGAACTGACTGGCAACATGTAGAAGACTAAAACTGGACCCACACCTCTGACTTAACTAAGGTAGACTCTCACTGGATTAAAGGTTTAAACTTAAGACATGAAACTATCAAAATATTAGAAGAAAGTTCAGGGGAAACTCTTGAAATAATTGGCCTGGGTGAATATTTTCTGAGGAGGACTCCCCAGGCAATGGAAGCAGTATCAAAAATACACTACTGGGACCTGATCAAACTAAAAAGCTTCTGTACAGGTAAGAACATAGTAAGGACAGCAAGTAGACAGCCCTCAGAATGGGAGAAAATATTTGCAAGTTATGCCTCTGACAAAGGTTTAATAACCAGAATACACAGAGAACTCCAACATATTAGCAAGAAAAGAACAAGTGATCCCATCTCAGGGTGAGTAAAGGACGCGAAGAGAAACTTCTCCAAAGAAGACAGGCACACGGCCTACAGACACATGAAAAAATGCTCACCATCCTTAATCATCAGAGAAATGCAAATCAAAACTACTTTGAGATATCACCTAACCCCAGTAAGATTAACTCACATGACAAAATCTCAAAACCAGAGATACTGGCATGGATGTGGAGAAAAGGGAACACTTCTACACTGCTGGTGGGAATGCACCCTAATATGTTCCTTTGGGAATGATGTTTGGAGAGTACTTAGAGATCTAAAAATAGGCCTGCCATTCGACCCTATAATTCCTTTACTAGGTATATACCCAGAAGATCAAAAATCACACTATAGCAAAGACATGTGTACCAGAATGTTTATTGCAGCCCAATTCATAGTTGCTAAGTCATAGAAGAAGCCCAAGTGCCCATCGACCCACGAATGGATTAATAAATTATGGTACATGTATGCCATGGAACATTATGCAGCCTTAAAGAAAGATGGAGACTTTACCTCTTTCGTGTTTACATGAATGGAGCTGTAACATATTCTTCTTAGCAAAGTATCTCAAGAATGGAAGAAAAAGTATCCACTGTGTTCAGCCCTACTATGAAGCTAATTTAAAGGTCTCATATGAAGGCTATAACCCAACTATAGCACAAGAATATGAGAAGAGAGGGGATGGGGGAGGTTTAGGTGGAGGGAGGGTAATTGGTGGGTTACCACACCTATGTTGCATCTTAGAAGGGTACAGGCAAAGCATACTAAATGCAGAATACAAATGTCTTCATACGATAACTAAGAAAATGCCATGAAGGTTATGTTAAACAGTTTGTTGAAAACATTTCAGATTGTATATGAAAGCAGCACATTGTACCCCTTGATTGCACTAATATACGCAGCTATGATTTAATAAAAAAACAAAAAAAGTTTTGTTTTTGTCAACAAAGTTGTTATAATAAATCCACTCATAAGTTTACAATAGGAATTTTTGAAAATGAAACATTTTCAGTCTGAAATGGTTTTGAATTGGTTCAAAGACAAGACAGAACACATTTAAACATAGTGTTAAAATGTGTCACTTGGTCTTATCTGTAGGTGGCATCCTCAATGAGGTTGAGTTCCAACCCCAGGGGAGCTACCTGGGCCCCTAGAATCCCCTAAGGGTCCCTGAGAACTGCAGATGCTGCCTCCCGGAGCCAAAGTTCACAGCTGCTCCCAAGCTCAGGAATAGTGGTCCTTACATGGCAGGGAAGAGACAGCTAGAGAACGGGTAGGTTTGCAAAGCACAGCTCCCTTGGGGGTTCTGAGCAAAGTCCCAGCAAAGGAATGTTGTTTTACTCACCACCTGTGCTGTGTAGTGTGGAGGAGGTTTATGGCAGTCCTGACCCAGAGCCGTAAAGTTTATTCCTGCCTATTAACCAGTCCATTGTCCCCTGCCCTAGTACCTCTTTCATCTTCTTTAGGTAGACTTGTCAGGATCCTCTTTTAAACACAAACCAATCAGGATGTGATGGAACCACGAGGCAGGGCTGCTTGTGTACCAGCACCATAAAAAAAGCACTACTGTTCCACCTACCACATGCTAGCCTGTCTTCCTCATTATCTGCTGTGCTATGAGAATCTAAATAATTTTAGCTCCCCAACTTGTGCAACGACTCCGAGGGCACAATAAGCCAACAATAGGTAGGATATTTGCTGATAAAAGGTAGCATCTTTGAACTGGATGGCGATTTGGGGAAAAGAAGAAATTGTACTTGGGTTCACATTTTCACTTCCAGGAAGAGCTATGTTCCTTGCCTGGTCAGGATCCCTGAGTCTAAAAGAAAATATTTTAATGCATTTGAGGAACAAGAAGGAGAGAGAAATAAATCTGATGCGATATTCTCACCCATAAGAGGGGGGTAAAATCTCACCTTCTTTATGGGTATTTTGAAGTTTAAATGATAAAATCCACATAAAAAGCTCAACACAGAGACTGGTACCTAGAAAATGATCAATAGATATTATGCAGAATTCTTAGCTGCTGTAACTGGTAGGTCCAACTTTCTGGGAAGTCCAATGGACATGGAGGGAGGAGGGAGGAAGATAAAAGAGTAGAGTCAAAATAAGACAAGTGAGAACACATTTCTTGCTGAGAGGCAGCGTAAAGTAGCAAAGAAGGTGCTAACGTTGAGTGCTAGACAAGGCTGATATGTTGGGAACAAAAAGTATGTTAAGAGTCATCCAAAGAGGAAACACTCAACACATGTTGGTTCTTTTTTCTTACTTCCATCTTACACCTCACTGATTTGTTCTAAAGAGGAGATGCTTTCTGTCCAAAATTACTTTACAATTAATTAATAGCTAGGTTGAAATCCACTGTTAAAGATTCTCCTTTACTTAATTGTTCAAACAGTCCTATTTTCCAATTCCAGGGGTGGTATTTACTAAGTATGTGGTTTGGAGTATGTAACTTAATGAAACAAAGGCTTAAATTCCTCATCTATAAAATGGAAATATTAACATCCATGTATTAGGATGATCACACAAGATTACAATATCATTAAATGGTATCATTGGTAGGCTCTACCTAAAGTCCAACTGAGTTGCAGGAGTGACCACCACAGCAATTACTTTGGCGAGCATTTGTGTAATTTTTACTCACAAAGAGGAAAAATAGTTTTATCCAAAATGTTGATGAGTGAGCTACTCATGAAAGAAAATGTGTGTGCCCGAGAAGGAGGAAGTTGAACTTCTCCGTGTCCTGGGATGGCCCTCCTCCATTCCTGAAAATCTTTCTCGTAGCCTCCTTGGATGAGATGAAAAACACTCCTATCGAACAGATTTTGCAATGCTACAGCTTCTCTCTGGCCTGTTCGTTGCTTCTTACTGAACTGTCACTCATGTGGTACTCACTCTGGGTCATTAAAGTCCTTCCCTTATCCATACCAGCCACACATACGAGGTAGCTTATGGCAGGGTTTACTTCTGAGATGTGTTAACTTCAGGTCTTGTTGAACTGGTGTTTACCACAGCGTCTCTATTTTGTAGATTAAAAAATCTGAAGCTACAGGGTTAGAAATGACTAAGTCAGAGGTCTAATGAGGAAGTAGCAAAGAAAGATAGGGAATTTGGGGCTGGTTTCAAACTGCTGTGGATTTTTTCTTTTGTGTTATAAAAGCAGTTTGTTTTTATTGTTCTAAGACAAACAATACAGGTCGACATAGGAGTAGTTGGATTGCGTGTGCCAACCACCAGCACCCACAGAACCTGTCTTACTTAGAAAAAATAATTATAATTGCAAAATTACTCTGTATTGTATTCTATCTGAATATAAGGTTTTAACATCTTAGTCTGTTAGAATTAAAATCTGCATGATGTTGTGGCCCTCATCAACCCTGACCAAGAGGGCTTGTTAAAACCTGTGCAGAAGGCAAACAGCTCTGTCTGAAGAATAGTGATTAAACCCAGTTTGCTCTCACAGAACCCCAACTGCTCTTTTGGAGTCCACTTGGCTCCAAATCTCTCCACTGAGGCCTCAGGATGTTCCATTTGTTCTGCGTGTGCCGTCTGTCTCTGCTTCTGCCCATACCCAGTTGGGTAGCTGTCTGCATTAACTGCACTTACTGACCTGGATTTCACACTGTCCCTGCTCCCTACTGAATGGCTCAACATGCTGAAGTCTGAACTTGGCTTTCTTCCCCGGACCCATGGTACCCAGATGCCCTTTCTGCTTTGCTAATGGCACCCTTGAGTCTGACCTCACGGGTGTTCCAGATCCCTTTCCTTCTGGCCTGGCTCTGGTTCCCCTGTACTCCTGTTGGAACAGCTCAGAGTCTTTTGAATACATTAATGTTCTCACATACACATACCCATAGTTATTACCCATAAGAAGTATCCACAAAAAGGGTAGAAGGCATTAAAGTGTTATCCCCATTTCCCAGTTTAGCTCAATCCAAAATGTTAAGTGGCTAGGTCAGTCCCATGAAGAACAGCTTGAATACAGTACCTGCTCCCCCAACATTCTTTCCTGCTGTTCTTTGTGCCAGGAGCTTCGAGATTTGAGAGGGTGCTGCCCATAGTTGGTGAGAGGCAAGGCAGGAAATAATCACTTTCCAACATCCCACCCATTCTCTCTGCCCTCTGACATGAACTGCAAAAAAAAAGAGTAAATTTCTTAACTAAATAGGGCCGACTAGGGAAGGGATATGTACTAGAACAAAGTACCACAGACTGGGAGGCTTACAGCAACAGAAATTTGTCATCTTACAGTTCCAAATCATAATGCCTATAGGACCATGATCCCTTGAAAAACTGTAGAGGAAATCTTCCTTTGTTTTCCTAGTTTCTGGTGATGCCTACAGTGTTTTGCATTCCTTGCCATGGAGAGCCATCATGCTAGTACTCCACCTTCACATGGCATTGTCCCTGTGTCTCTGTCTCCACCTGACCATCCTCTAGGATCCAAGTCATGTTGAGCGACTCCAGTCTGACCTCAGACTTACTGGTTACAACTCCAGCAGCTCAATTTCCAAATAAGGTTGCATTGGAGTTGCAGGGACTTAGCCCTTCAGTGTATCTTTTTTGTGGTGACACAATTTGACCTATAGAAGTGATAAATTTAGTTAATTTCTCTTTGGGGAGGAGAAGTATTCCAAAGGCAAGGGTGTCACAGAGCATGGAAAAGTATACTGTCTTTAAATATAGTTATGAGGCTGGGGGAGTGGAGGAGGGAAGACGTTTGGCAGAAGGAGGGAGGGCATGAGGCGGGCTCTCAGCTGATGTGCACCTTGTAAGGATGTGTAACACGCCCTCTGGGTGAGGAGCTCTTCTACCAATGGAACTTTACCCTGGAAGTGAGAACTATGTAACTTAAATATTGTACACTCCTATTAATTTGAATAAAGTTTAAAGTAAATAAACAAATAAATATGGTTATGCGGTTGCATTAAGAAACAGGTGTTCTGCCTTCTCACAAGGCAAGAAAAAGGTCATAGATTCCCCAGAACCTTGTAGGAAGACTCCAAGGGCAGCAAGGTCTCCCCAGCACATATTTAAAGTGAGTTGCACAAGGATCTCATTTTTCCCTCTGTTTCTGGGAAAAGCTCTACATTCAAAGCTTTGCTTAACACTGAACTCAACATGGTCCTCAAAATTTCCAGCAAGTAGAGGCCAAGATTCAAGTTCAGTCCTTGGGTCTCCCATTAAGTCAAAATACGAACTTTGAGCATGTCAAAACTCAGATGAATTTGAGGTAATGTCATTTTTTTTTTTCTTTCTCAGTGCAGAAAATACTTTTATTGCATCCATGACAAAGGTCTTCTAGCCACTGTTGGATCATTTCAAAGACACAGAAATCACTGCAATCAGAGCATCTCATTTCCTGATTGATTGGTTTTAGTTTTTAGAAAATTCCTCCTGATGTTGAGCCAAACTCTAACCCCTGTTTTCAGCCACCCATTGACTAATCTGAGTTCTAGATTCCAGTGCACACTTTTCAAACAGGATTCCATTCAGCTCTCAGGGTTCTGGAAACCCTGTCACATCTGTCCGTGATGAGGAGGAGAGAACTTGGCCTGTCTTTTGAGACTTTCTGCTTCCGGTTGAGCAGCTTTCTGTTTTTTTCCTGTTTCATTTCTTTATACTTACATTATATTTTTGTTTAGTATCAAAAATACTATCAAAAAGAAAGAATAATATATTAGAACCATTTGTCTACTTAAGTAATGGTTCTTTGAGTGTTTGAAAGTAGTCCTTGTTTCCCTGCCCCAAATCCTTCATTCTCTTCTTCAGAATAGATTTCACTGACTAAGAATATAGCTTAAATTCCAGATTTCCCAGATACTCCAATCTGTATAAAGTACATACTCATCAGAACCACCTGTCCTTAGTACAATAAGTGCCAACGCTTGAATGTAAAGGCAGTGTAGAAATTATATAATTAATGTTCTAAATTGCATGTGGTCCTGAGGTGGAAAGCGTGACCTACACTAGCGTCACTTCTTGTCTAAAAGGTTTCATGATATCAACTTACTATACTCTCAGAAGTGGTTATAGAGAAGAATTTCCTGCTTATGAAGATTTTCCTTAATCTGATCCTTATATCTCCTCTGACCTTCACAGAGTTTCTGGGGAGTGATCCTTTCCACTGACTCCTTGTGTGCATATTTTCAGTTGTCAGGATACCCTGGAAACACATCAGGCTCTCCCTAAATCCATGAGTGTGACACACTTCATCCCTCAGCTGTCCTGATTGTATCTATCAGGCTGCAGGCACTGAGGTCAAGGATTCTGTAACCACATGCACAATGCTTGCCTTTTACTAGTGCTCCATGAGGTGTGTTGACTGACTGAATGATGTTCCCTTCTGTGTTGTTTCATTTGTGTTACTCTTGGCTTCCTGTCTAGCTGCTGGCTCCCCAGCCATCCACAGTGGATCATAAACAACTTGAGGCAAGGTCCAATGCTCTACATGCTGCTGAAATAGCAGAGCCCTTGGGGGGAATGTAGAGCACCAGAAAGTAACCGAGTAAATACTGTTGATTGATGATCACAGAGCAAATGGATCAATCCAGGCCATGTAAGTCTGGAATCTGTACACATGACCATGTCCTTATTTATCTATTCATTTTGACTCACCTTGGAACCTTGATCCATCATCCTGGAGCACAGTCCCACCATCAATGCTCAGGTCATGGAAATACTTCATGTAGATATGAGAGCACACACATCTTTTATGAGCACTGGGGACTCGGGTTGTACCTTGAAATTTCAAAAGTGAAGGTTTGTTTAATGATTTTTAATTAATTTTAATTACTTACATTTTGAATGGTGGCTTAGCATTCTGAATCCCAGCCCCTCTGATCACTCTGGGATGCCTGCCAATTTCCTCATTACACAGTCACTCCCCTAACACTATTTGATAATGAAAGGCTTTAAAGCAAACCCCCCAAATATTCAATATGTAAAAGGAAGCCCTTGGGAGACAGGAGTGGATTACAGTGTGGGTACGGATAATATAGCTCATTGTACCTGAAGTCATGAAAAGATATCGTCAGCTAGGGAGCATCCTACATTGGCAATGAAACAGAATTCTTCCTCCTTTTACCCTTATTATTATGCATCAATGCCCTAACCCTAACACAACCTTAATCAATGACTAGAATGACAAGGTGATAGGAGCAATAATCTCAAATGGATTAGATGGCATTTCCATAAAGGTTGAAATGCAATTTAATTTTTAAAGATGTGTTAGATATAACTCAGAGGAGAGAGAAGTAGAAGGCATTCACTCTTAACAGAGGACAGAGAGGAGACCGTTTTTGGTTTTAGATGGTAAGACACATACTAGCATAGATTTCCAAGCCAGGCTGTGAAGTCCCTAAGGGCCACAGGCCACACAATTTGGAAAACATGTGACTTTGGCACAGTAGCAGTGAGGTTCCAAACACCCAGCTGTGGGATCAGGGCAAATCATTGGGCTCCCAGAATATAGTTTTCCCTTGTCTACAATCATTCCTGTTTCACTGACCAGGGAGAAAATTCAATATAGTGTCTGGCACATGTTAGATTTCCACCAATAATTAGTCTCCTTCCTCTATTATCTTATTTTTAAAAATATGGACAGCTCTTGTTTTCTTGAGACCCAAGTAAGGGCAGCTCTAACCTAGAGGCAGGAAAGGATAAAATGATTCCTGGAATTATTTATAGTGCTGGAATATTATTATACAAGGCTATGATAATTTAACAGGCATCATTTCTGCCTCCACGCTGATATTGTCTCCAGAGAAGAGCCAAGTAGAAGAAAGAGATATATGTGCTGGGATCAGTGTGATGATAACTTGATCCCAGAAGAGGTCACTTTTAGCCCTGGTTTCCTAAAGAACCTGAGAATTTGAATACATTTTGTTTGGAGTGCTAGTAACGCAGTCCAAGCCAGCTGCTCAAACTTGACCTCATGAGCTTGGGGAGGGCGAGGCAGTCACAGAACTACACACTAAGGCTGCTACTGAGATACTCGTGTTATGGTCCTTTCTGAAATAGAAAAAGGGGAGAGATTACAGTATTTTTGTGGAAGATACGTTCCACAGTATAGGGTACGTCTGAGATATAGCCACTCATGTTTATTCAAAAGGTTTAGAAACATTAATTTTTTAGGTAACAACTGAATTTTACTCCAAATTCAGATTCTTAACAAACATATTTACTGGTCATCATACCAAATATTTTCATTTTTCTCACTTTCTCTGCCCACTTCTTTCTTAACTGTTTCCCCTTTTCCATTTTTCATATTTTACTACATTAGTTAACAACTGGGATTTGCAATTTGAAGTTTTTGCCAGGATTTTTGAAGTGGAAATTAGTTAAGGTGATTTAAAATTGTTATCAAGGGAATGAAATTTTAAGAATCATATGAGTTCACCCAAGTCAAGGATGCTCCATCTTATCAGACATCCTTCTGAACCAACTCCTTTCAACAGATTGAAGTGGGTGTGGTGGATGCCGTCCCCCAGGGATGTCTGAAGTGAAGGTGAAACGGACAGAGATAAGTCGAGTGGGAAGTGGCCAGTCCCTCTTCTGTCCACAGTCTGCATAATTCATAGCACAGAGATTATATACAATGTCTTATTCATGAACCTTTAAAGAGATCAGTTGCTGCTATTGGTCAATGGAAGGAAGATGCTGCCCTCCTATATCCTCTCCTCCTTCCCCCGGAATCAAGGGCACAGTGAGAGGCACTTACAGTCTCAGACCCTTAAAAGAGAAAGTCATCAGTCCCTTCAAAGCCCTTCAATTTGAGCCCTTGCTAAGCGGTTGCATATCTATTCTTGGAAGGATTTTTTGTTCCAAATGACTCCACTATTGGCACATGTTAATCTGAGTGTCACTCCCAGAGTATGGAGACGTGAGGGCAGAAGCTGTGAAAGGAGGGGCAGAAAGTGTGCTGGCTAGAAGGGAAGGGAACAGCCGAAGGAGTACAGTCTCTTTCATTTCCCCCTCTTGGCAGTGGAAATTAAATAAATGAGCCAGTGGCCCTACATTAGCTAGGGTTCAATCCCCTTCCTGCCTCTCAGCCCCGTTGCTCCTGTGTCCTCATCCACATCAGGAGGTGGCCCAAGGGTCTGGAATCTGGACATGAGTTGTCATTGGTATTTGGAGTCAGGGCTTGGAGGACCACTTGTGCTCTGGTGTTCCCCATGTAGACACAGCAGGGCAGAGAGAAGAGCAGGAGAGAGGGGGCATCAGGAAAGAAGCTCGGGCCATGAGCCTGGCCGGAGGCGACCTTCCACCCTGGGTTCACTGTCCCCAGTGGATCCAGATCAGTTTGGGCGTGAGACACTGAGGCTCACCGCCTCCTTCTCCAGTAGTTTAGAAAGTCAGCTAAAGGCTGTGTCACCTGCATCCAATTCACTCCCATGTCACCCTACCCAAGGGGCCAACCCAGAAGATGTGTATTTTGTGTCCCATACTCCAGAGAAAGAGCTAAAAAGCATAGTTCCTGCTTTTGCATTTTAGCAAATTGTTATGGGCATTTCATCTCTGACAGCCATTTCATGCTTCTTTTACTAAAGCTTGGGAGGCAGCCGAAGCCAGTTCCCGACACCTTTGTGAAGAGGATTGCACTTCTCTGAAATTTAGAGCAAGTTTTTTATAGCTTTGGCTCCTGTTCGCTTCCCGGCGCCTGCATGTGACGCGTGCTGTGCGGCTTCCACACTTTGTCAGTGTCTGGAAGTCTCCGATGGATTGGCAGCGGCTCTCTCTAGCCCCAGGGCCTCCTTTTTGTTGCTTTTTGGATTGAGTTTGCTCTCCCTCACACACACATTCTTTCTCTTTTTCTTCCATTAAAAAAAAAAATAGCAAAAGGCATTTTAAATGAGGGAGGCGGTGAGAAGCCAGCGTTGTGACTTCCATTCCTTGGTGAGCAATGATAGGATTAAAAATCATGTCGTGTGTTCTATCCAGGTAGCTGTCCGGGATCCTCAGCGGGGGAGAAGTAAAGGAAGCCAGGAGATCACAGGGGAACCGTATTCCCTTACACCTCTCTCTTCCCTTCCTATGCAGCTCCCCAGGGGGTGGAGGAGCTGGGATGAAAAAGCCTTTTATGAAATGAAAAGCTAAGAAAAGAAAACTACACAATGGCAAGTGTCTTGGAGACAACAGCAAGTGGAGTGTGACACTCAGTTAATTAAGCGATGAAGGCAACAGAGCTATTCCTGAGTTCGGTTACCCGGGTGCCTTCAGAAGCAGGGGAGAATCTGAGTTCAAGCCCTGAGGTCCCAACAACATTGCCATCAGCCCCCACCTCAGGGTTTTATCTGAGCTCTCTGGAGGCAGAGTGGAAAGCAGCACCACCAGCTCCCTGGCCTCTAAAGTTGGCAGAAGTTCTGTTTTGAGGTTTTTCTCCTCCGCCGTGGAGAAGCGTGGTGTGTGGAAATAGCATTGAATCTAGAATCAGTAGTCCCAGATAGACTGGTCCTGGTTTGACTTATTTCAAGCAATAACTTGACTTCCCCTCTCTGTAAAGTGGGTTAACAGTAGTTCTTACATCACAGGGCCATGGACAGGATAATGTAACATAAACTCATGCATATAAAATGGTGAAGACACTGCCATGACATCGTGACTGTTTCTAACTGGGCTGATTGAAGAAAGGTGAAGGTTCAAATCAGGAGAGTGGATGGAAGGCAGTTTTATTTGTCAACTGGAAGTCCTGATGTTTTATTTTTTACATTGGGTTACACACACCATTTTAAAAATAAGTGCTTCTTCTTTTTTGTCTCTTCATCTTTTCTCTCTTTATTTCATTTTGCTTTATTTTCTCTAACATTGGCCCATGCAGCTTGCTAGAGGAAAGTTAAATCACAAGGGAAAAATGATTTCACTGTGATTAGGTACAACAGTAAGTGCTCAGGGCGAATGTGGGTTAACCAGAGGGTCCACGGCTAGTGGACAAGGAGACACTCCCTGGATAAAGTCCGAGGTGGACTGCCTCTCAAGAACCCTTGAGTCCTCCTATATTCTGTAGATTTACCACATTAGCTTGGCAAATGGAATTAACAGTCTGAGTTTCTAAATTTGTGTGAACAATGTGAGTTAGATCTCTGACAGCTCTTTCCGCACAGTGACTTTATCTGCTCCTCCCCAGAATGTGATCTCAACCTCTCCTTTCTACATCCACACCCCTAGGCTACTACATCAATCCTCCTTCCTAGCTGTTCCGAATTTTATTAGTTGGTGTTGACACCACTGACCTTGTCAGAGTTGGTCAGCAGGTAAATTTTGCATTCCACTCCTTGACAGATTCTGAAAGTCTATATTTACGTTTTTCTCCTGATGTACAAACTTTCCTAGAGTCTCAAAGGTATCTTGTAATTTAGAAGATAATCTAAAAAAATCCGACTGAGACTGGTATGAAAACATTTATCAGCATTTCCGGTAATAATAAAATGTCCTACCCCTATCTCTTCACGAAGGTAGACATTATACTCAGGACAGCAGCTCTCAAATTCATTTCTGCATTCTGGCACTCTCAGATCAGAAAGGATTGCTCAGGACAGAAGTTATTCTCATGAGTATAAGAGGAGTGGTAAGAGGAAACAGCTTTCATTGGATGGACCAGAAACTTGGGGAGGAAGAGAAGCTGTGCTAATTTAAATAAGATTCTCCAGCAGGAGCTGGAATGTGGTTCAGAGTGAACACATGAATTGACCGTTGAGATTACTTTCTAAAACACAGGACTAGAGTCAGCATTACTTATCTTCATCATCAGCTATGGAACCATAGTTTTTCTATGTGTATCTTACGGTTGTAATTTGTTCAGTCTTGTTCCCAACACTAGAGCATAAGCTCATGCCCTTGTTCTATTGGCATGTTTCTACATGGTTCCATAAAGCTTCAAACTCTTTTGATAACTGAACAGTTTAAATAGCATGTTTCCCTCAAATTCATGTTCACCCACCACCTCAGAGCTTATTTGGAAATAGAGATGGGGATGATTAGCTTTATGTGTCAACTTGACTAGGTTAGGGGACGCCCAGATACATGGAAAAACATCATTTGGGGTGAGTCTGTGAGGGTGTTTCTGGAAGACATCGGCCTTTGAATCAGTGGACTGAGTAAAGCATAGCACCCTTACCAGTATAGGTGGGCATCATTTAATATGCTGAGGGCCCAGACCGAGCATGGAGACAGAGGGAGGATAACTTGCTCTGTCTTCTGGAGCTGGAGCACCTATTCACCCCTGCCCTCGGGCCTGCAGACTCGGAATGGGACTTACACCATCAGCTCCCCTGGTTCTCAGGGCTTTGAACTTAAATCAAATTACATCATTGGCTTTTCCAGATCTCCAGCTTACTGATGGTAGATTTAGGATTTCTCAGCCCCCATAATCTCGAGTTGATTCCTATAATAAATCTACTCCATACATACACACACAAAAGCAATCCCTGAGTTACAAATGCTTAGGTACAACTTGCATTTATGAACAGAGGCTACTATAGTAAGTCACCAAGTTACAAACATCCAACTGACATACAACTTTCACTTATAAACAGAGGCTATTACAGGTAATAGGTAAATACGCTTATTCCAACTTACACACAAATTCAACTTAAGAACAAACCTACAGAGCCTATCTCTTTTGTAACCCAGGTACTACCTATAAGTTGAGCAGATTGCCTCTCAAATGTGGATGACACTTATCCAGTTAGTTGCAAACCTGAATGGAACAAAAAGGATGAGCCTCCAACAAGTAAGAAGGACTCCCCCTGCCTGACTGGTCTGAGCTCCAATGTTGGTATTTTCCAGCCTTTGGACTCAAACTGAAACATCTGGTCTTCTTGGGTCTTGAGGCTACTGGCTTTGGGACTAGAAATTACACCACTGACTCTTGGGTCTCAGGACTTTGTACTTAGACCAGATTGCACATTGGCACTCTTGGGTCTCCAGTTTGCCAATTGCAGATCTCAGGACCTCTCAGCCTCCCTATGTGTGTGAGTCAATTCTTCATAATAAACCTTTTAAAATCTCTATGTGTGTGTGCACGTGTGTGTGTGTGTGATCTACTGGTTCTAGTTCTCTTGAGAACTCTGACTAATGACTAATGCAGAAACTTTGGAGATTCAGTTTGTTAAAGTAAGAAAAGTTCATATACTGACTGGATTAGGGTTGCACCCTACTCCAATGACTGGAGTCTTTATAAGAGAAAACAGAGACACAGAGACTCATGGGGAGAATACCCTTTGATGACTAGAGTGATAATAGCTACAAGGAACATCAAAGATTGTCAGCAATCACCAGAAGCCAGGAGAGAAACATAAATCGTGTTATCCCTCAGTCTCCAGAAGGAACTGAGCTTGTTGAAATTGTGACTTGAAACTTCAGGTCTCCAGACCATGACAGAATAAATTTCTGTTGTCTTTTAGCAGCCCAGTTTATGGTACTACCTTATGGCAGCCTTAGGAATTTCCTACAGTTTCCTACTCAACAAGCTGTTCTTCCTTTGATCATTCCCTTCTTCTCTTTGCAGCTACCAGGACATGGCTACTGATTTCCAGCCCTAACCTGAAACTGGGACCTGACTTCTAGCTTGAGCCAGGTGACCAAGACCCCTCTTATCCTCACCATCTCCATCTGCCTTCCCTGCTAATGAGCATCTATCTGCCTGGGTCTCATAATTATACCTGCCCAAAGACTTTACTGTTATGCTCTGTGACGGGCAGTCACAGCCTTCTTGCTTCCTTCAGTGGCACCATCCAATGGTCTCCCACCTATTGCCTGACTTCACACCTTCCATCTCCACAATGCCTCCTCTGTCCAGCCCATGTGACAGCCTGTGCCTAACTGTGTACCCAGGTGAGGCGGGGAAGTCAAGGCTTCAATTCTCTGAAGTCCTGTTGTTCACTCAGAAAGTATTGTTAGACTTGTGCTTCCCCCTCCCCTTTGTTTTATTTATTGTGCAAAAAGCAGAATTGCTCTATCTGTTTGGCACTTGGTACCATTCAGATTCTTAAATGTGTTGGCAACAGATTCCTTCTTTCATCATTTGACTTCCTACTTTTTTCCCTTTTCTTTCTTCTACAAATGAAAACAAAGGAATTTTAAATGAGCCAATTCATTGCTTACAAAAATGTTCTTAACCATATCTTGGTGAGTAATTAGTAGCATCAAAATCCTGTCTGAGCACAATTTTTTTTTTGTTTTTTTGGCTGTTTGCCCCAAACAGCCTAGAAGTTATTATCTCCAAAATCAGAGCAAGAAGATACGTTGGCTGTTTTTATGCACACAAATATATGTGTGTGTGTGGGGGGGGGTATGTGTGTATACACATATACACATACCAAGGGTGCCAAAAACTGTATGCACATTTTAAGAGACGTTACCTACATATTACTTTTTGAAGTTGTCTTTATCTACATATAACTTTTTCAGTTGAATTGAAGGTACCATTGTGGGTCAAGTGTACCTAGACATGCTACATACATTCATTTTACTTGCAATTTGTACACTTTGGGGGAATGATCAGTTTTACTTCTGAGAAGATCTCTTAAAAAGTGTATACATTTTTGGCACCCTCCATGTGTGTATGTGTGTGTGTGTATATAAATATATATATATATATATATGAGAGAGGGAGGGAGAGAGGGAGAGAGAGAGAGGGAGAGAGAGAGAGGGAGAGAGAGAGAGAGATATTCGAGACTCCTAATCACAGTTTGGAGAAATATGCAACATGGATACAAGAAGCAGCTACAAGAAATGTAAGAGGCCAGAAAGCTGAGCACCATACACGTTTGCAAAGGATAGCCCACCTCTAAGTGTCTTTTAGGGAAGAAGGAAAAGCCCTTCAGAGATGTGAGACTGTGAGAATGTGACTAAGTATTTATGAAGGTTCTTGTATTTAGTGGTTTGTCAAAACATAAAATTTTAAAGCTAGGGAACCTTTTACCTCAAAGATGAGAAAATGGAGTCCAGAGAGGTTATATACACCATAAGCCACAGGCCATAACGTGTGAACACTCACATCTAGAAACACACTTTCAATGGGAAGTCCAAGTCCAGGCATCCCTGGACTGAAAGGATCTTGCTTGAGGATGCTTCTCTGTCACCATCAATAGGTGGATCTTCAGAATTCCTGGTATTGAGTCCACTCAGCAATGGGCTCCCCATTTTTCCTGATTATGTGCAGCTTTTGCAAAGTCTTCCTTCAGCAGAGTGGGACTCTGCTGCTTTAAGTCCCACTGTCCCTTGTGCCGCAGGATCAACTCATGCTCTCCTCCTTGTGTAGGGTTAGAAGACCACCCTACATAAGCCACACAAAGGCAAGCCTTTGATGGGTTAAAATGACTCTTGCTAATACAGAAGCAAAAAAGCTGGGCTCTCCCTGAAGCATACACAGAGGCTGTTTGTTCGGAGGTAAAAGTCCATAAAAACAGTAAAGTATGCTTCCGTTAAGCCCAGGTGCTTAGGGGCCGACAACCCCACCCCTGGTGATACGGATCAGAGGATGACATATGTCTGTCT
>CAUYON010060499.1:0-71820 GCA_963573935.1 Arctocebus calabarensis
TACCAGACCTGAGACTGTACTATAAATTGATAGTGATCAAAACAGCATGGTACTGGCACAAAAACAGAGAGGTAGATGTATGGAACAGAATAGAGAACCAAGAGATGAACCCAGCTACTTTCTGTTAGGATCTTTGACAAACCAATTAAAAACATCCAGTGGGGGAAAGACTCCCTATTTAACAAATGGTGCTGGGTGAACTGGCTGCTGACCTGTAGAAGACTGAAACTGGACCCACACGTTTCACCATTAACTAAGATAGACTCTCACTGGATTAAAGATTTAAACTTTAAGACATGAAACTATAAAAATACTAGAAGAAAGTACAGGGAAAATTCTTGAAGGGATCAACCTGGGCGAATATTTTATGAAGAGGACTACCCAGGCAATTGAAGCATTATCAAAAAAGACACTTCTGGGGGTAGCGCCTGAGGCTCAAGGAGTAGGGCACTGGCCACATATGCCGGAGTTGGTGGGTTCAAACCCGGCCCTGGCCAAAAACTGCAAACAAACAAAAAAAATACAGTACTGGGACCTGATCAAACTAAAAAGTTTCTGCACAGCCAAGAACACAGTAAGTACAGGAAGCAGACAGCCCTCAGTATGGGAGAAAATATTTGCAGGTTATGCCTCCAACAAAAATTTAATAACCAGAATCCACAGAAAACTCAAACATATTAGCAAGGAAAGAACAAGTGATCCCATCTCAGGGTGGGCAAAGGACTTGAAGAGAAACTTCTCTAAAGAAGACAGGCGCACGGCCTACAAACACATGAAAAATGCTCACCATCCTTAATCATCAGAGAAATGCAAATCAAAACTACTTTGAGATATCATCTAACTCTAGTAAGATCAGCGCACATAACAAAATCCCAACACCAGAGATGCTGGAGTGGATGTGGAGGAAAAGGGAACACTTCTACATTGCCGGTGGGAATGCAAAATAATATGTTCCTTTTAGAAGGATGTTTAGAGAATACTTAGAGATCTAAAAATAGACCTGCCATTCAGTCCTATAATTCCTTTACTAGGTATATACCCAGAAGACCAAAAATCAAATTATAACAAAGATATCTGTAGCAGAATGTTTATTGCAGCCCAATTCATAATTGCTAAGTCATGGAAGAAGCCCGAGTGCCCATCGACCCCCGAATGGATTAATAAATTGTGGTACATGCACACCGTGGAATATTATACAGCCTTAAAGAAAGATGGAGACTTTATCTCTTTCATGTTTACATGGACGGAGCTGAAACATATTTTTCTTAGCATAGTATCTCAAGAATGGAAGAAAACATATCCAATGTACTCAGCCCTACTGTGAAGCTAATTTATAGCTTTTATATGAAGGCTATAACCCAATTAGAGCATAAGAATATGGGGAAAGGGGTAAGGGAAGGGAGGGGAGGGGGGGGAGAAGATGGGTGGAGAGAGGGCAATTGGTGGGCCACACCTACAGTGCATCTTAGAAGGGTACAGGCGAAACTTACTAAATGCAGAATACAAATGTCTTTGTACAATAACTAAGAAAATGCCATGAAGGCTATGTTAAATAGTTTGATGAAAATATTTCAGATTGTATATGAAACCAGCACATTGTACCCCATGATTGCATTAATGTACACACCTATGATTTAATAAATAAATAAATAAAACAATAGAAAAACTAGGCTCGGCGCCTGTGGCTCAAGCGGCTAAGGCGCCAGCCACGTACACCTGAGCTGGTGGGTTTGAATCCAGCCAGGCTGCCAAAAAACAATGATGGCTGCAACCAAAAAATGGCCGGGTGTTGTGGCAGGCGCCTGTAGTCCCAGCTACTTGGGAGGTGGAGGCAAGAGAATTGCTTGAGCCCAGGAATTGGAGGTTGCTGTGAGCTGTGATGCCACAGTACTCTATCCAGGGCGACAGCTTGAGGCATTGTCTCAAAAAAGAAAAGAAAAGAAAAGAAAAACTAGCCAAGTGTAGTGGCACACTCCTATAGTTCCAGCTACTCGGTAGGCTAAGGAAGAGGACTGCTCAAGCCCCAGGGTTTGAGGTTGCTGTAAGCTATAACATACGCCACAGCATTCTACCCGGGGCAACAAAGCCAAACAAAGAAAGAGAAAGAAAGAGAGATGAAATAGAGACCTTTACAGATAAACAAAGGCCGAGAGTCCTGGCCAGCAGACCTGTACCACAAGGAAGCTGAGGGAACTCCCAGGGCTGAGAAAAGCCAGATCTGAGGAGCACTGCTGACCTCTGGGACCTAACGACATCGTGGGATCTGAGCAGCACTGCTGACCTCTCTGGCGTAACGACATCGTGGGATCTGAGCAGCACTGCTGACCTCTGGGACCTAACGACACCATTAGATCTGAGCAGCACCGCTGACCTCACTGGCCTAATGACATCGTGGGATCTGAGCAGCACTGCTGACCTCTGGGACCTAACGACACCGTGGGATCTGAGCAGCACTGCTGACCTCACTGGCCTAACGACATCGTGGGATCTGAGCAGCACTGCTGACCTCTGGGACCTAACGACATTGTGGGATCTGAGCAGCACTGCTGACCTCACTGGCCTAATGACATCACGGGATGCTCTAACAGCTTAGCGCAGCATTCTCTGTGAGGGCGCACGCAGCACCCACTGAGATAGCCACCTATTGGTCATAAAGCAAATCTGAATCAATCGCAAAGAATTGAAAATCTGACAGAGTATACCCTCTAACCACACTGGAACTGAATAAGAAATCACTTACTGAAGAAAATCTAGAGTGCTCAAATGTTTGAAAATTAAACACACTTCTATTTTTTTATTTTTTTAAGACAGAGTCTCACTATGTTGCCCGTGGCGTCACAGCAACCTCAAACTCTTGAACTTAAGCGATTCTCTTGCCTCAGCCTCCTAAGTAACTGGGACTATAGGTGCCCACCACAATGCCCAGGTATTTTTTTGTTGCAGTTGGCCCAGGCCAGGTTCAAACCCACCACTCTTGGTGTATGTGGCTAGCGCCATAACTACTATGCTACGGGCACTGAGCCTAAACACACTTCTAAATAACCCAGCTCAAAGTACAAAAGTAGACCTATATTTAAACCATCATTTGTTTTTCAGCAAACTCCCAAATCCATTCAAAATGTAGAAAGTCGTTATATAAATGTTGCTGGAACAACTAGAAGAATATGAACTCAGAATCTCAAAATGTTATGTTGAACCAAAGAAACAAGACACGCAGGTACATACGTTGTACATGTAATGCCACCTGCATGAAGTCCCACAACAGCGACTGCTGATGACAGCAGTCAGCACAGTGGTTTTCTCTGGGGCAAGGAATGACGGGGGACACGGGAGTTCTAGAGGGACGGATGTCCTCAGTTATGGCTGGGCGTGAACTTGCCATTCACTGGGCATGTCACTGCATTTACGTTTTACCTCAACTAAGAAAATAAAGACCCAGCTGGCCACAGTGACTCACACCTATAATCCCCGCGCTCTGGGAGGCCAAGGCAAGACGATTGCTTAAGCTCAGGAGTTCAAGACCAGCTTGAGCAAGAGCAAGACACCATCTCTACTAAAAATAGAACAACTTGGCTTGGTGCCTGTGGCTCAACGGGCTAAGGCGCCAGCCACATACACCTGAGCTGATGGGTTCAAATCCAGCCCGGGCCCGCCAAACAACAATGACGGCTGCAACCAAAAAATGGCCAGGTATTGTGGTGGGCACCTGTAGTCCCAGCTACTTGGGAGGCAGAGGCAGGAGACTCGCTTGAGCCCAGGAATCGGAGGTTGCTGTGAGCTGTGATGCCACAGCACTCTATCCAGGGTGACAGCTTCAGGCTCTGTCTCAAAAACAAGATAAAAATAGAAAAACTAGCCAGACGTTGTGGCAGCCATCTGTAGTCACAGCTACTTGGGAGGCTAAGGGAGGAGGACAGCTTGAACCCAAGAGGGTGAGGTTACTATGAGCTATGATCCCACTGCACTCTACCCAGGGCGACAGAGTCAGACTGACTCAAAAAAAGAAAAAAAAAAAAGACTAGACACACTGTACAGGGCTACATTATTTTTTTTTGCCCTTAACCCTTCTTGTCTTCCATAAATTTCTGTATAAGTATGTATTAATTTGCAAGATACTGTGTTAAAAAGTATTTTTAAATTATCTTCTCTCTTCAGGTGTAGAAACATTTTTCTTCTGTAGAGACAAATTAATCACATATTGAGAAATCATTTAGAAAATTAAAAGTGAGCTAGGTTGACGCCACGACACTCTAGCCCCAGCAGCTAGAGACTCTGTCTCAAAATAAAAAAAAATTAAAAAAAAAAGGAAAGCAAAAGGAGGCAAGGAACAGAGGATGAACAGCAGGACCCCAGTCTCTTCAGTGTGGGGTGTGGTCCATTGGCCCAGGAGCCCCGGGCTACTGCCGTGGCACTGCTCCTGGCCAAGCTCCAGAGAACAGCGCTGACATCCCTGGAGAACACAGACCTGAAAACACTGGCAAAGGAACCAAGGACTGTCTTTCTTTTTCTTTTCTTTTTGAGACAGAGACTCAAGCTGTCACCCTGGATAGAGTGCCGTGGCATCACAGCTCACAGCAACTTCCAATTCCTGGGCTCAAGCTAGTCTCTTGCCTCCGCCTCCCAAGTAGCTGTGACTACAAGCACCCGCCACAATGCCCAGCCATTTTTTGGTTGCAGCCGTCATGGTTGTTTGGCGGGCCCGGGCTGGATTCGAACCCGCCAGCTCAGGTGTACGTGGCTGGCACCTTAGCCCGTTGAGCCCAGGCGTCGAGCCTCTTTTTTTTTTTTTTAAGATAGAGTTTTATTTTGTCACACTTGGTAGATTAACATGGTGTCAGAGCTCACAGCAACCTCAAACTCTTGGGCTCAAGCAATTCTCTTGCCTCAGTCCTCTGAGTAGTTGGGATTATAGGTGTCCACCACAATGCCCAGCTGGGTTTTTTTGTTTTTTTTTTTTTAGAAACAGGGTCTCACATTTGCTCAGGCCTATCTTGAATCTATAAGCCCAGGCAATCCACCTGTGTCTGCCTCCCAAAGTCCTATGATTACAGGCATGAGCTACCACACCCGGCCCAAACCAAGGACTTTCACAGCAAGAAGCCACTGGAAAAGAACAGAGCTGTGGTCATGGCCGGGCGGAGCCCAGGCTGTCTCCTCTGTCAGAGGAGGCTGCAGACCAGTCCCCCCTGAAACCCAAGTGGACAAGCTACATGTCCCCCTCTGTGAGGTGGAGAAGGGCAGATGGGGACTGACATGCAGCCTTATTTCAAAGGAGAAATCTTCCTGGATAAAAATAAAAAGTTGCATGGGCCACAAAAGCAGAAGACAATGTTTATGGGATTTGTCCACCTGGGGGTATAGAATGACTTCTTCCAGGCCTGGAATGCCCTGCAAATCCAAAAGATAATGGCTTCATCTTCGGGGAAGTTTTTGTGGTGGGATCAGGAAAACAGGGCATTCTTCCCAGCACCAAGAAAAATAATCTGGAGGCAAAGTAAACCCACTTTCTCTTCTGGAAGCTGCTAGGACCTCAGAGAAAAGTGACTACGTGAAGCTGCCTAATGCAGGCTGAGTCGGGGCCCTCGACAGTGTCCCGGGAGGTGGAGGGTCCGCTGCATCCCTGAGAAGTCAGAGGCCCACTCACACTGTGCTCCCAGTGTGGACTGTAAACTTATTTAATACTGTCTGCTGTTTATGCCCAATAAGGCAAAATAGCCCCCAAAGAACACTGACAGTAAGAACTGGTAAGGGTTGTTTTAGCTAAAACCTAGAAAATATGAGGTTTAAAATTGATTGCTGCACCTCACAGATTTATGTGGTGTTTGCTGTTCAAATTATTTTTATTTTCCTATCTTCAAAAATCTGAGAAAAGTTGATTGACTAGGAAATTAAAGAATATAAGTTTTTGACTTTTATGGTTTCTATTTATAACATGTTATGTAATGTCAAAGTAATATTCATATGAAAGAATTAATATGCTCCAGATTAGTTTGATAAAGATGAATTATGAGGTGAGAAATAAAGAAAATCAAGAATCTGAAAAGCTCTTCTTTCCAGTGGTCTATAAAAAGTAGAAAAGAAGCATTGTGGCGGGCGCCCTTAGTCCCAGCTACTCGGGAGGCTAAGGCAAGAGAATCGCTTAAGCCCACGAGTCAGAGGTTGCTGTGAGCTGTGACATCACAGCACTCTATTGAGGGTGACAAAGTGAGACTCTGTCTCAAAGAAAAAGTAGAAGGGCAGTGCCTGTGGCTCAGTGAGTAGGGCACCGACCCCACATACTAAGGATGGTGGGTTTGGACCCGGCCCCAGCCAAACTGCAACAAAAAATAGCTGGGCATTGTGGCAGGCACCTATAGTCCCAGCTACTTGGGAGGCTGAGGCAAGAGAATCACTAAGCCCAAGAGCTGGAGGTTGCTGTGAGCTGTGACACCATCGCACTCTACTGAGGGTGATAAAGTAAGACTCTGTCTCTTAAAAAAAAAAAAAAATAGAGTAGCCGGGGTACTAAAGAGAAGAAATCTGTTAATAAAGAGAAGAAGCCTAAGGCCAAGAAGGGGAAGCCCAACTGCAGCTGAAATCCTGTTTTCGTCAGAGGAATAGGCAGATATTCCCGATCTGCCATGTATTCGAGAAAGGCAATGTATAAAAGGAAATACACAGCAGCTAAATCCAAGATTGAAAAGAAAAAGAAGATGAAGGTCCTTGCCACTGTTACAAAACCAGTTGGTAGGGACAAGAATGGTGGTACTCGGGTGGTTAAACTTCGCAAAATGCCTAGATACTATCCCACTGAAGATGTGCCTCAAAAGCTATTGAGCCATGGCAAAAAACCATTGAGTCAGCATGTGAGAAAACTGCGATCTAGCATCACACCCGGGACCATTCTGATTATCCTCACTGGACACCACAGAGGCAAGAGAGTGGTTTTCCTAAAGCAACTGGGCAGTGGCTTGCTACTTGTGACTGGACCTCTGTCCTTCAATCGAGTTCCTCTACAAAGGACACACCAGAAATCTGTCAGTAAAGTTAAAATCCCGAAGCATCTTACTGATGCTTATTTCAAGAAGAAGCTCCAGAAGTCCAGACACCAGGAAGGTGAGATCTTCACCACAGAAAAAAGAGAAATACGAGATAACAGAACAGTGCAAGGTTGATCAAAAAGCTGTGGACTCGCAAATTTTACCAAAAATCAAGGCTATTCCTCAGCTCCAGGGCTACCTCGATGTGTGTTTGCCCTGACAAATGGAGCTTACCCTCACAAAATGGTGTTTTAAATTTCTTAAAAAGAACCTAATTAAATAGCTAATAGATTAAAAAAAAACACACACAAATTCAATAAATCTGTATTTGCCATGGAAAGAAGGTGTAATATACTATTTATTTATTTATTTATTTTATAGAGTCAGAATCTCACTTTGTCACCCATGGTAGAGTGCTGTGGCGTCATGCGTCAAAGCTCACAGCAACCTCCAACTCTTGGGCTTAGGCGATTCTCTTGCCTCATCCTCCTGAGTAGCTGGGACTTCAGGTGGCTGCCACAATGCCCAGCTATTTTTGTTGTAGTTTGGTTGGGGCCGGGTTTGAACCCGCCACCCTCAGTATATGGGGCCAGCGCCATAGTCACTGAGCCACAGGCACTGCCCGCATAATATACTATTTAAAGTTTAAAAGCAGGCTAAAAACCAGTATTTTTATGAAGTGTATGATACCATTTTCATAAAATTTTTTTAGAAAGACATGTATGTTTGGAAAATATGGAAGGGTATTCACCCAAATATTGATACCTGGCTGTTGGGGTTTCTGGAGAATTTATTTTCTATTTATGCCTTATAAATTTAAAGAATTTTTTCTTTTTCTAATGAGCACATGTTGGTTTTAAAGCTGGAAAAAACAATAAAATTGCTCATTCTATGAAGAGTGCAAGTATAAAACGAAAATATCTGGATGACATCTCTTTCAAGTGATACATACACTGGGCTCATGTAGGAATCACCCCATCCAGAATCACAGGAGGTGACCTCTTTGTGTCCCTCCTCCATGCGTTCAAAGACCCCTCTCTGCTCCTTCTTTTGATGCTCCAGTCTTGCAAGCTATTCCAGAACCTTCCCAAATGTCCCACACAGGCCTGGACGCCAGTCATTAGGTCCTGACTTGTCTTTGTTATCTAGCTTCTCTCCTCTTGTTGGCAGGGAGGACCAGGAGTTTGCATAGGACATGGATGTGACAGTGTCTCTCGTCATTGCAGTTTGGGAGGAAAAGAGCAGATTTCTCCTCTTTCTGGATCATTCCTCCTTCTCCATCCCTAATATTTTTTAGATGCTCTTTTCTACCCCTTACTCTGGCCTTTGAAGCTCAAAGCCTGGAATTGCTTAATACCATCGTTGGTAAATTGCCCTCAGGCAGTCTCATCATCTGTTCCATAAAAGAACACTCAGACAACCATCTGCCTGGGGCAAGAGGTGCGACCCACTGGCAACAGTGTTTCCTATAGCTTATGAATGTTTTATTGTTTGTTTTCATCACAGCCTGCTTCTTTATTAAGCACCTTTATTTCTAGATGATTCATCAAGGAAGATGGCTGTGGCTGAATTGCAGGGTTCCCACCACCCTGCTGTAGTGGGAAGAGAACTGGCTCTGGAACCAAGGGACCTGAATCTGGCCCCGGATCCCAGATAGCACACCTAGTCCCAGGGAGGCGCCCCACACCTGCTGTAGGCCTGCCTAGCTGCCCATGGATGAACTTGACCCTGAGCTCCTAGAGACAGAGAAATATACACTCAGAGGTCAAGGGAAGTCCTGGGGCTGGAGACCAGGGAACAGAGTGAAAATAATCCCACGATGGGATTATTGATACCATGTCCTTGGGGACCTCCGACAGGCTGCTGGATGCTGCACCCTCCCTTTCCACCTTCAGTCTAGAAAGGGTCCCATGGGTTTGTCCCCCTTCCTGCAGCAGCTCTGAGAAGCTCTTCCCCACCGTACTGCTTCCCTACACCATGTGTGCAGTTGCTCAGATTCGTGGTGAGCCTTTGGCCACCAGGGTGAGCCTCTGACCCTTGTATATCTGATAAATCCCTGTGCCTATCAAGGACCTTCACTTGGGACAGGAGCAAGCTGGAGGGAGGGATGTTGCTTAGAATGATTAGAGATTTTCTGACCAACAAAGGCTTGAAACAAATTAAAAAATAGGTAGATCTGTTCCATTTAGAGAATACTTTCATAATCCAATGAAATAATTATGGATGATACCCCTGTTGGTTTGTGTTTGAACCTGGCATTTTGAATACATACATGTGCCTTTAATGAAAATATTATGGTTCAGTAAAAAAGTAAAACTTGGGGCTAGATGTGGCGACTCGTGCCTGTAATTCTGGAACTTTGGGAAGCCACGGTGGGAAGATCACTCAAGCCCAGGAGTTCAAGGCTACATGAGCTATGATTAAGCCACTGTACTTCAGCCTGGGTGACAGGGCAAGACCCTGTCTCCAATACATAAATGACTTTTTAAATATAAGGCTCAAAGTCCAGCAGATTAGTAGGTTTTATTCTTACCTTTTGTCTAAAGTTAGATTTGGAGTTAACTGTTGAAAGTTGAAGATGGAGTTCGAGTCATATTTTGATATTGCCAGAGTCTAGGAGAGTGTCTAGCATTTAGCAGATGCTCAATAAATATTGACTGACTAAATCAACGACAACGTAATACAGTCCAAACACTATAAGAAGCAGGCCTATATTGATCAGAGGTCTTAGCTATAGGCTGGCACCAGGTTGGAGGTATATGTGATGAGGGTCACGTAGGCACTTGCATGTCTAGTTCGGCTTTTAAGTAGAGTCTACTCAGAAGCTGAGCAGTAGCTAGTTAACCTCCGGGAGTTGTGTAACCACAGTCCTACTTCTTACTGCGTGCTGTTACACACCCTGCCCTCAGTGAGGCGGTTTACACAGCTGACTGCATTAGACTCCCAGCTTATGAGTTGGTATCATGGTCATCTTACAGATCAGGACACTGAGGTTCAGAGAGACCAAGTGTCCCAACCACGACGGGCTAAGTGAGACTGAGTCAGACCAGGAATGGTGTGTGGGATGTGTCTGACTCCAAAGCCTAAGATCCCACCCCCCTCTACTCGGCGCAATCTCCGGCAGACATTTCCCGGAGCTGCTCCTCCCTGTGGGATTTGAGAAACATTAGTCATGCTCACTGCGCTTTGCCGCTTGGCTTTTTGGATCTCGAATGTCTCGGGAAGCCTTTTCTGGTGCCACTTGTCTTTTGTTTGTTCTTCTTGAAGAACTTATTCGCCCAGTTTGAGTCTTCAGCAGGGCTCTCCCTGGGCAAAGAGACGAAGAAGATGGTTTCTTATTGGCCTGTCCTGGGCGCTCCAATACCAGGGCCCTCCCTGCTCAGCTAAGCTGTGGCTGTCAACTCTGAGCATCAGAATTCCCTGGCAAACTTTTGTTTTTTCTAACAATGAATATTTACCTAAGCAACATTGTGCCAACTAGCCAAGTGAAACTCAGGCTTTTACACAGTCATATGTATTTTTTTTTTTTTTGGTAGTTTTTGGCTGGGGCTGGGTTTGAACCCGCCACCTCCAGCATATGGGGCCGGCGCCCTACCCCGTTGAGCCATAGGCGCCGCCCCTACACAGTCATATGTAAAATGCAAAATAGTTTAAATCATGTGAATGAAATGCATAGTTTATGCCTAAGCTCCAAATTATTAAATTTATACGAACTCTTTCAAAAAGTTTTATAGTTAAAATTATACTTAATGTGGGAAGCAGACAAATTTTAACATGTTTGATGTGATATGGAGTACAAACATCAAAAGTAAGAATGGCTCAGTCCCTGCTCTTCAGAAACACCCAGCCACCACGAGCAGCCCAGGGGCAGGGGGAGTGAGGTTGAGGGTGGGATTGTAGGGGCAAAATACCCTTGACCCACCCTCTGATTCCTCGCAGGGCCTTCCACTGGCTGAACCAATTAGCATTCAGCCATCAAGGGAGCCCAGGTAATATAGTCTCCAGGAAAGTTAAAAAAATATAGATCTCCAAGCCCTCTTGAACTTATTATGAAGATGACAACAGAGTATACATTGCACAACGTAGACAATTGATATGCATTGTAAAAATATTTTCTGGGGACTATTTACAACACGGGACTATTAGTTCCTTATCATGCTGATAGGAATAATTTGGACCAAGAGAGGCCTTTGATGGAGTCCCTCCATTCGTACCATGTGGGAGCTACTAAAGCTGGGGTGCAGGGTGCCTGCTATCGCTCTTGAAGTGGGGCATCATCAGAGAGTAAAATATAAAGGGGAGCAGACGCACATTCTCCCCCTGTCCTCAGAAAAAGGGGCATGCCAGTGTGTACAGGGGGAGCTAATTAGAACCACACCATCAACATGGACACATCCCCTCACTGAACAAGAGGAAGGGGGCGGTTCGTGAGGCAGAAAGGGGAGGACTGTCATCGTATAAAGTGGGAAAGGATCCCAGGGCTGCTAAAGAGATGGAAAGTATCACTTAGCTGGGTCTCCTTCCCCTTCCCAAAGGAAATAACCATGTTTCCAACAAAGGAAAAACTCACATTACATAAGACTTGCCGATGGTTTCCCTCGTGTTAACCAGAGGCACTGCGCTTTTTTGATTTGTGGAGGCCAGGGGTGCTAGTAAAAAGTAAAATACAGGACACATGAGCCAAATGGGGGGGTATTTAGTCATTTTGAAATAACAATAGTAAGTAAGCTAGAATGTTTAAAAACAGTAAAGAACTCTCCTGTTTTCAGATTCTCCTATTTCCAGCCAGAATTGTATTGTTAGGTTTGACTGAGACATAGGCCAGAGCGTGTGTGGAACAAGGGCTGATGTTGACCCCTGAAGCAATGTGAGGGACGATTCCCTCGCAGAAGCCACCACGTGAGAACGTTTTCAGGAAAATCCTCTGGAAGAGGCTGAACTTTCTATTGCATGATTTATAGAATGCTTTTTACTTTTCTCTTAGAGTAAAGAATATTAATAGTCTTATGATATTGTTCTTAAGTAAGCCCTTTGCATATTCTCAGTGAGTATGGGGATGCTTAATATATGAATATTAATATTTAATTATGTAATGCATGTAAATAAAAGTAATATAAAATTTATTTAGGTTTCCCCACCTGGAATTTTTTGTTAGGAAATAGATGTTCCTAGCTCTCCCAAATCTATTTGTAGTGAGGCTGGTCTCTTTATTTATGAATTTTTCTGGAGCTCTTCATAATTCTCCTGTCCTCCAATACCTCTGTGGCCATCACTAATTGATGGATAACACTGTGTCTGGGGAGCTCTGCTCTGCCTAACTCACACAGATGGATGTCGCCGTGGAGGCCACCTTATAACAGAATTTCTCAACCCCAGTGCCTGCTACTGATGTTCTGGGTTAGATAGTTCTTCACTGTGGGGTTGTCCTGTGCGTTAGAGGATATTCAGCAGCATCCCTGACCTCTACCTGCTAGGTGACAACCAAAAATGTGTGCAGATGTTACTAACTTGTCTCTTGGGAGGCAAAATCACTGGGAGTGAAGAAGCTAACTCTGGGCCCAGGGTTGCTCAGGCACCTAGAGACGCACACCTTAATGACAGGTGTGAGTAATGGAAATAAGCAAGCATGTAAAACACAAACAATTGGCCTGACCAATTTTTTTTTTTTTTTTTAGGCACAGCCTCAAACTGTCACCCTAGATAGAGTGCTGTGGCATCACAGTTCACAGCAACCTCCAATTCCTGGCATCAAGCAAGCCTCTTGCCTCCACCTCCCAAGTAGCTGGGACTACAGGCACCTGCCACAACACCCGGCCATTTTTTGGTTGCAGCCGTCATTTTTGTTTCGCAGGCCCGGGCTGGATTCGAACCTGCCAGCTCAGGTGTACATGGCTGGTGCCTTAGCCTGTTGAGCCACAGGTGCCAAGCCCTATATTTATCTTTTAAGGTAAGGTGAGACTCTTGAATTCAGAATATACCTGACCTGAGTTTTTGTATCCAGTCAGCCAATCTATGCCTCTTTAGAGGACAGTTTAAACTGTTCATGTTAATTGAAACCTATGATAAATCTTGAGAAAATCTAGTGGAAATTTTAAATCCTTTTGTCCCTGTGTGAATTGGACTTTGATAAAAAGTTTCTGGATGAGTTTACTTTTGCATTGGAGGATTATGCTGGTCATTATGGAGAATAGGTCTGAGAATATCCTGGAGAGCTGGTTTAGTTATGGCAAATTTCTTCAACATGTGGATGTCATTAAAGTATTTAATTATTTAATTTCTCCATCATAAATGAAACTCAGTTTAGCTGGATACAAGATCCTGGGTTCAAAGTTATTTTGTTTCAGGAGATTAAAAGCCGATGACCATTCTCTTCTTGCTTGATAGATCAGAGAGATCTGCAGTTATTCTAATATTCTTTCTCTTGTAGGTTATAGATTTCTTGCATCTGGTTGCTTTCAAAATTTTCTCATTAGTGAACTTAATTATGATGTGTCTGGGAGATGTTTTATTCGGGTTGAGTCGTGCTGGGGTTCTGAAACTGTCTGCTATCTGAATTTCAGAATCTCTTGCCATGTCTGGAAAATTATCTTTCATAGTCTCATAGAGAAGAGATTCTGTGCTTTGTGATGCCACTTCATTGTTTTCAGGTACCCCTATAATGTTGGTTTTCTTCAAGTTATCCCAGAGCTGTCTGAGAGAATGATGTTTTTGCCTTCCATTTCTCTACCTCTTTGTCGGTTGGGGAGCATTCCATAACTTTGTCTTCCATGTCAGAAATCCTCTCTTCTGCTTGCTCCATTCTTTTGCTAAGGGATTCTACTTTGCTTTTCAGATCTTTGAGGGCTGCAACTTCTTGTCTCAATGTGTCAAAATCTTTGGGCATTTGGTCTTTTAATTCCTTGACTTCTTGAGACAATTTTTGAAATGCACCCTGAGTTTCTAAATCCATTATTTCCTCTATTTTATTAATCTGGTTTGCAATCCAAATTCTGAATTTGATTTCTGACATCTCAGCCATCTGTTTATGCATAGGATCCTCACTTGTGTCCGTCAAATTGTTCCCTGGGGGAGTTGACCTAGTCTGGTTGTTTATGTTTCCAGAGCTTTTCTGTTGATTCTGCCCCATGATTAATTTTACACCGTTTGGCTGGATGAGTAGATAAGGACAATTTGGGCTGGGAGTTATAGGAGTAGTGATTGGCCAGTCCTTTGCTTGAAAGCTTGAACTGGTGTCTGTACCTTTTCCCTTAGAGTTTTGCCAAGGACTCGTAGAGTGCTACTGCTTGCTAAACTGGGGGCCTTCTTGGTGTGGTGGGGTTAAGTGGCTCTGTCTTTTTTTCAGCTGGTCTTTGTCTTACCCTAGAGAATCTGTTACTCTGGATTAAAATCTGAGCTGTGAAGGAATACCAGAGTTAAGTCACTGCACCCCCTACAGGCAACAATTAAAAAAGCAAAATCAAACCTTCCCACTACCGCACACCCAGGGTACCACTTTGGAAAGTCCTCGGGCGATTGGCTCAGTTGAAGAGGTCCCAATGGAAAGATTGTTTTTTGAAAAAAAAAAAATTCAGAATGTTACAGGTGTACACATGTTTGGGTTATATAATTTTCTTTTGGGCATTTTAAGTCAAAGTTATAATTGTGCCCTTCTCCCCAAAAGTGTGCATTATACCAGTTAGGTGTAAATTCACCCAACCCCTCCTCCACCCTCCCACTTACTTGATTTCCACTGAGTTTTACTTCTGTATGTGTACATGAGTGTTGATTAACTAGTTCTAATTTAGTATTGAGTACATGTGGTGTTTGATTTTCCATTCCTGTAACACTTCACTTAGAAGAATGGTTATATACAGATCATTACAAAAAATACTAGATTATCATTTTTTTAATGGCTGAGTAGTACACCATGTAATACACATAGTACATCTCATTAATCCACTCATTTATTGATGGGCACTAGGTTTATTTCCATGCCTCTGCAATTGTGACTTGTATTGGAGTGCAAGTGTCTTTTTTACAAAATATGTTTTTTCCATTCAATAAATACCTGGCAATGGGATTGCTGGATCAAATAGTAGGTCTACTTATAGTTCTTTGTTATATCTCCATAATACTTTCCATAGAGGTTGTACTAGTTTGCAGTTCCACCAACAGTGTACAAGGGTTCCTTTTTCTTCATATTCAAGCCAGTACTTGTTTTGGGACTTGTTAATAAGTGTCATTCTCACTGGAGTTAGGTGATATCTCATTGTGGTTTTGATTTGCATTTCTATGATGATTAGAGATGTTTAAGATGTTTTAAATGTGTTTGTTAGCTATTAGATTATCTTCATTTGTAGCCAGGCGTTGTGGCGGGCGCCTGTGGTCCCAGCTACTTGGGAGGCAGAGGCAGGAGACTCGCTTGAGCCCAGGAATTGGAGGTTGCTGTGAGCTGTAATGCCACAACACTCTACCCAGGGCAACTGCTTGAGGCTCTGTGTCAAAAAAAAAAAAAATTAAAAAAAATTGGATTATCTTCATTTGCAAAGTTTCTGCCCTTGTCTTTTGCACACTTATTAATGGGGTTGTTTGATCCCTTCTTGCTGAGTTGCTTGAGTTCTTTGCACATTCTGGTTATTAACCCATTATGGGATGTATAATATGCATATATTTTCCCCCATTCTGTAAGTTATCTGTTTACTTTATTGATTGTGACCTTACCTGTGAGCTGTGCAGAAATTTCTTAATTTGGTTAGGTCCCATTTGTTTATTTTTGTTGTTGCTGTGATTGCTTTTGGAATCTTCTTCGTAAATTCTTTGCCTAACCCCATACCCTTAAGAGTTTTTCCTCAATTTACAATTGCTAAAAAGTGGAAATAACCTAAATACCCATCAACCCAGGAATGGATTAACAAGCTGTGGTATATGCATACCATGGAATACTTGGTAAACATATAAAGATGGAGACTTTACATCCTTTGTATTAACCTGGATGGAGTTGAAACACATTTTTCTTAGTAAAGCATTACAAGAATGGAGAAGCAAGAATCCAATGTACTCTATTTTAATATGAAGATACTAAATGAACTAATACAAGGGGGAGTAGGCAAATGAGCTAGAGAAGAGGGGTGGATGGGGGTCATGGTGTATGGCATACCTCTTGGGGGTGGTACACAATTATAAGAGGGACTTTATCTAACAAATGCAATCAACATAACCTAATTCTTTTACCCTTAATGAATCCCAAACAACAACAAAAATAATGGAGAAGCAAATCCACTGTACTCAATTCTAATATGAAGGCAATAGATGATCTAATACAAGAAGGAGGTAGGGAAGGAGTGAGTGGATAGAGGGGAGATGGGAGAGGGATGAGGTCACAGTGTATCCTGGGGGAAGGACAGATTCTGATAAGCTGTGTATGCGTTATTATTTAGTTTGAAGTATCTTTTAATCCCCATTATTGCCTCCTTATTGGCCCAATCAACACTCAGCAATAGGTTGTTTCATTTACATGACTTTGTGGAGGGATGATGTTTCTGTTGGAATTCATTTCTAATTTTATTCCACTGTAGTCTTAGAAGGTACATGGTATAATTTCTATTTTATTAAATTTGTGGAGAGATATCTTGTGGCCTAGGATGTGATGTATCTTAGAAAATGTCCCATGAGCTGATGAGAAGCATGTATTTTCAGTAGTTTGGGGGCAGAATGTCTGTAAATGTCTGTTAGACCCATTTGTTCTAGTTCTGTTTAAGTCCTTGCTTTTTTGCTTATTTTCGGTTCAGAAGATCTGTCCAGTTCTGTCAATGGGGTATTGAAGTCTCTGGAGATCACAGTGCTGTATAGTGTTTATTATTTTGTTTACGAGTAAAACTTGTTGCATGAATATGGGTGCTTCTATGTGAGGTAAACACACATTTAGGATCATTGTCTTATTGAATGGTTTCCTTCACCCTTATATAGTGACTATCTTTGTCTTTTTTTACTTTCATTGAATTGAAGTCTATGTTATCTGATATGAGAATGGCTACACGAGTTTACTTTTGGTTTCCATTTGCATGGAATATTGTTTTCCATCCTTTCATATTGAGTATAAATAAGCCCTTGTGGGTTAGATGTTTCCTGGACACAGCAGATACTCTGCTTGCAGTTTTTTAAATCTATTCAGTCACCATATGTCGCTTCAATGGGCAGTTCAAGGCATTCACATTTATTGAAAGTAACATGATGTCTAGTGAATTTCTGTTTATCCTGTTGGACAGACCCTTATTGCTTTGTTTACCTCTTGAGCCATGGTGGTTTCTCAGGTCTGAGTTTTAGCTCTTAGATGGTTTTACACTGGTGAGTGGGTGTTAATTATACTGGTCAGTGTATAATGGAGGTCTAAGTGCTTCCTGCACAGCAGGTGTGGTCTTCCCAAATTCCTTTAGCAAATGCTTGGCTGAGAAAGTCCGTATTTCTCCCTTATATAAGAAGCTTAGTTTTGCAGGATACAAAATCCAAGGCTTGCCATTATTCTCTTTTAGAAGACTAAGGATTGGTCTCCAATCCCTTCTGGTTTGTAAAGTTTCAGTTAAGAAGTCTGCAGTTAGTCTGATAAGTTTTTCTTTGTAAGTTAGCTGCTGTTTTTGCCCTACTGTATAAGAGTTTCTGTTTCATGTTTACTTTGGCTAGTTTAATGATTATGTGTCATGCTGACTGCCTCTGTGATGTCTCCCAGGAGTCCTGTGAGCTTCTTGTACCTGGATTTCTAGATTTCTAGAAGGTCAGAGAAATTTTCTTCACTTATTCCTCAAATAAATTATACCTTGTGGTATATTTTCTTCTTTGGCCTCAGGGATGCCTATGATGCTTATGTTTGACTTCTTCACATAGACCCACATTTCTTATAGATTTTGTTAATTTCAATTATTTCACTGTTCTTTGTCTTTGACTAACTTTCTTAGCACTAAGATATTATCTTCAAGTTCTGAGATGCTTTCCTTTGCCCAAGTCTACTCTTAAGGCTTTCCACTGTGCTTTGTAATTTCTTGAGTGAATTTACCATTATCAGAAGTTCTATTTGTTTTTTCTCTGAGTTCATTGGAGAGTTTTTAAAAAATTTCTTGTACTGTCTTTGTGTCGTCTTTGTGTTGGGTTTCTATTTTCTCTTGCATTTCATTGAGCTTTCTTACAATCCATGTTCAAAATTCTTCCTCTATCATTTTAGTTGTTTCATTTAGGCTGGTATCTATTGATAACGAGTTGTTCTCTTTAAAGGGTGACCTCTCACTTTGATTTTTCATATTTTCAGAGTTTCTTTTTTTTTTAAATGTTTCCTTCTCCTCTGCCCTCTCAATTGACAGCCAAAGGAGTTGGGCTGGCTTATGTATCTGTCTCCAAGACTCTGAAATTAGGCCCTGTCCTTTTCAGGGAGAAGTGTGCTTGTTCTGGGTTGCCCTTGTGATGCTTTAGCACATTTGATGAACCTCTCAAGCTACCTCTGACCTATTGTCTTTCCCTCCTTTCACCAGTGGGTGGTGAGTTAATCTCTGAGATGGTGGGTGGAATCTGTGAATTTGATTCCTCTTCTCCCAGTTTTCTTGAGTTGGAAGACACTATATTTAGCAATGGGGTTGTTTCCCCTGTCTTTGAATGCAGTTTGTGTGGAAGAGCCATCTACTAAGGAGTTGTTTCCTGCCCATGGCAAGCTCTGGTCTCCTCCCCTGATGGGGCATATGGATGCCACAGGTTTTAGTGGAATCCTGTACCTCCAAGGGAATTGCTTGATTTCTAATCATCCTGAGGAGGGGTAGTGCAGGGGAGAGGGAAGCTGATTTGCTAGAGCCTGGGAGGATTTTATTGAGCCTCAGCGGGGCTCAGAAGTCACTTCTCCATCCACAAGGGGGAAAGGGATAGGGACTCCTCCTCATGTACCCTGGAGGATATCCCACAGCCCCATGCATTAGTCACTGCACAGTTACAGCCTCTGACTCTGTGGACCTTGATAGAGGACCTGCCTTGATGATTCAGTTACCTCATCTACTCAATGGAGATAATACTACATAGTATCACCTACCTCACAGATAGCTATGAGGAATAAAAGAGATAGTGGGAATTGTTCCAAACAGGGTCTAGCATATAGCAGGTGCTCCATAGATGTTGACTCCCCCACTGCGATCTGACTACCTCCTGCCCAACCCCTTTGGGTAGGCTCTCTCTCATCCAGGCCACTAGTGGTCTCCAGGCTGTTACTTAATCCAGTGGACCTCTTTTTTTTTTTTTTTCTAAATTATACTTGACCTGCTTTGAGACTCCAAGGAAAGCAGAATGGGCATCCTCCCCAGGCTCTAACACACACCTCCCTCTTCCTCCTTCTCTTTCCCTGGCTGTTCCAGAACCTTGTCCAGAGTTCTTTCTCTCTTATCTCTCCATTGTTGCTGTTCTCACATGATTTATCCCAGACCTTTGATCTTCTGGCACTTCATTCCAGAACTGGCTACATAATTGGTGGGGTCCAGCTCAAATAACAATGTTGGGCCCCATGTTCAAAATGATGAAGAATTTCAATGGTGATAGCTGAGCATTACAAAGCATGTGAGGTCCTTCTGAACATGGAGCTCTCAGCAACTCACAATGCTAATCCCTCTTTGATCCTGATCATTCCCCCAGGGCCTGACATAGGTCACTGCAGATGCAATTCAGGTGATGCATTTACAGAGATTATCCAGTGTGCTGGTCAGTTTTATGTGTCCATTTGACTCACTTCTAGTCCCCACTTCTTTCATTAAACACCAGTCTTTGTGTTGCTGTGGAGGCATTTTTGCTGATGTGGTTAATATCTATAATCTGTTGGCTCTAAGTGAAGATGATGACCCCTGACAACATGTGTGGTCTTCCACTGAGAGCCCTTAAGAGCAAAAGGAAGGTTTCCCCAAGGAAGAAGAAATTCTGCCTCCAGAAGCATTGGCCCCTACTTCAATTTCCAACTGGCCCTGGATTCTAGTCTTGACAGCCCCTTCCCCCCGCACCTAAAATAAGTCTCTTTATTTTGTAACATATATTAAAAATCTGTATGTGTATACAGCATGGACATATACTAAGTTGAAAGAGGCCAAATACACCAGGCTGCACTATGTATGATTCCATTTATATGAAATGCCCCAAACAGGTAAAGCCGTAGAATAAAAAAAAACAGAGTAATGGTTTCCTGGGGCTGGGGAATAGGGGAAATGGAAGGACTTCATTATAAGCTTTTTTTTGGGGGTAATGAAAACATTTTGGAAACAGTTGATAACTGCACAATGATATGAATGCACCAGATGTTACCAAACTATACATTTAAGATGTTCAATTTTATATAATGTGAATTTTACATCAGTAAAAAATACTTAATAAAAATCAGGAATTTAGATATATTATTTTTCTAGATTATTGAGTTTTTGGCGACCACTTGCTACCCCTTTAAATTGTGCTGTGGAAGATGAATCCAAGCCTGCTCCAGTCCCTCCCCCACATAGATCCCAGGGAACTTTCTCATACCTGGATCTGATTTTGTTTTTTCCCTGCAGGTCCCCCATGCCTCCAGAACAAAGGCTAAGTTTCAAGCTGGCCTCTCCAAGTAAACCCAGCGCCACCCAGTGTCTGAGCGCCCTCTGCCCCTCCCGGCTTCCCCACCTAGCTCCAATGTCCTTCCTCCTCTCCTGGGCTCAATAAACTCCCATTCTTCCCTCAATACCCGATACAAGGGCACTTTAAATTGACTCTCTTCTCTCTCCCCACAACCTAGCCCCAGCTAGAGGTAGAACCTCCACCTCCCTCTCCCAGACCCAGCCTCCCACCTTGGCCCCCAACTCCCTTTCCCTAGCCTAGCACCCACCTGGGCCTCCACCTCCTTCCTGGAACACAGCCTCCCACCTGGGCCTCCACCTTTCTCCCACTGAGCCGGCCCTTGCAATGGCCCAGGAAGAATCTTCCTGTTATCCAAATTTAATTCTTTTGTCTCCAAAAAATACAGGTCTTCAGAGTAAATATGACCTTTCTACGGAGTACTATGAAGAGTGTCTTCAGGTAGGGACATCCATCCAGGAGACTTCTCAAAGCAGGGCCCAGTTGCCTCTTTCAGACCACCTTCATCCAATGACTGGGTGCACTCTCCGACCTTGTGTCTGTTTCTGTCTCTCTCTCTGTCTGTCTGTCTCTCTCTCTCCTTTCCTCCTACTCCCCCAACAGCTGCAATCTGGAAGAAATTACTCTTCCAAACAGCCAGACTTCCCCAGTTTCAGGAAATTCCAAGCTGGGCAAGAGGAGGGGCCGGGTTGGGGGCGGCCCTGTCCATCCCCCCACCCCTCTGTCGGTTCCAGTCCGGCCTCCTCCGCCCACACTCAGCCCAAGTGGGGCCTCGGGGTGTTTCCACAGCCGCTTTCTAGTGCTTTAAATCCCAGAGGCAAACTTCTGGGGAATAAGGAGGGTTAGAAGGGGCCTGTGCCTCAACCCTCTCTACTTGGGGACTGAGCTGGACCTGACAGTGATTCCGAAGCTGCTTGGGCTCTTACTATGGCCCCCGAGAGGGGCTGATACTGTAGTTCCCGGTGCAGGTAAAGAAGGGACCCTAAGTCAAGGCCTGCCGGGACTGAAGCTTAAGGGTCTCAGGACTGAGGGAGGAGCCTGGGGACTTGGGACTTCTGAGTCTGGAGGCTCACTTTCTTTGCCAGGTGAGGTCCCGCCCCAAGGAAGAAGGAAGAAGGCACGGGCAGGGGACCAGGAGGCGGAGGCGGCCTCCGAGCTGGGGACAGAGGGGTCCCAGTGGAAGCCGGAGTCGAGGCAGTGGACCTGGCCGGCTCAGGAAGGACCGCAAGGTAAGGGGCAGTGGTGGGAAGGTCCCGTCGCAGGGGGAGCAGCTGAAGGGCAAGGAGTCCGCGGCCCCTGATTCCCGGCCGCAGCCACGTGGCCTCAGGAAGTGCGCGATGCAGCCCAAACGGGTTGTGGGGTGACGGGGAGCGGGCTGGGAGGGTACGGTGGTCGCCCAGTCCTGGGTCTCTGGGCCCCGCCTGGGCCCCACCCATCGCCCTGCCTGTCGCTTGGGTCTGAGAACCAGTGGGGCGGGATCCGGAGCGGGTTGTTATTTCCGTCCTGGCGGGGCTGGCGCTGAGAGAGGACAGAGGCAAACCAGCTGTGCCCCCACATCCCTGCAGCTGGAGCGGTGGCCCCGCGGGGGCAGGAAAAAGAGGGTGGGTGGAGGCGGACAGGGCGTCCCGGGGTCCCATCCTTGCGCCTGGATTTCTGGCTGCTTCGCGTTGGTCACAAACAACAGCCCCTCTGTACCGTGAGCCTGGGCCGCGTGAGGAACTTTTTCCAGGCATGACATCACTACATCAAGTTCCACAACCCAACTAGAGGGACAGCCTTCTATTTAAGAGGACACCCAGCCCCAGAGAAGTGAACAGACTTACCCAAGGTCTCAAAATTATTCAGGGGAAGAGGTGGCATTTGAAAATGAGCTCTACCTCATTCTCCTGTGTAGAATGAAAAAGAGAAAAGGGGTGGGGGTGGAGGGGAGCCACCGTGTAGGGAAGCCCCTGGCCTTTATATCAAATCAAATACTATTTTTCCCCCATGGGGTTGCACACCCACTCTTTTCTATGGAGGGCTCTGAGCAACATAATATCATTCTTAGACTCCAGAGTTCATTTGGATTCCAAATCCAGCCCCCAGCCTTTGCTGCTCTGTGACCCAGAGCAAGTTACTTAGCCCTCTGTGTCTCAGCCATCACACATCTGTAAAACAGACATTATAATCATAATTTCCCCCCTCACTGGGTTGTTCTGAAGATTAAATGAATTAGTTCATCCTTGTAAAGCACTTATGCCAGTGCCTGACCCAGAAAAAGTGTTTCAGAAATAAAATGTCAGCATCACAAGCAGACTATTTGGCATGTTGTAACAGACTAGAGTTCTGAGTCCTGTTTTTCAGAGGAATAAACTGAGGCTTAGGTTGAGAAGGATAGCTTGGGGTGGGCATGGTGGCTCATGTTTGTAATCCTAGCATCCTGGGAGGTGAAGGTGGGAGGATCCCTTGAGATGAGGAGTTCAAGACCAGTCTGAGCAAGAGTAAGACCCTGTCTCTACTAAAAATAGAAAAATTAACTGGGCACGGTGATGCACCCCTATAGTTCCAGCTACTCAGGAGGCTGAGGCAAGAGGATCACTATAGCCCAAAAGTTTGAGGTCGCTGTGAGCTGTGACGCTATGACACTCTAGCCTGGGCAACAGAGTGAGATTCCATCTCAAGAGAGAGAGAAAAGGATAGCTTGAGGTCCCACAAAAAGGAAATGGCAAAATTGTCAGGAACTGGGACCCTAATATGTTGCCAAGTGCTGGCAAAGGGTGGTGACTTTTAGGGCAGTGGAAGGGTGGAACAAGGGACCCAGCTGGGACTGGGTTGGGAGAAGTAGTAGCTGAGAGCTGTCGGGAGGGATGTAATCAAGAGGTAGCAGACAGTGCTGGGCTCTAGAGTCCCATGAAAAGGGCCTTGTGATCTTGGGCAAGTCCCATACTCTCCCTGAGCATCTGCTTCCTCCTCTAGACCATTGCTCGAGCGCTCCCAGGTGAGACTCCTCTGAGCATTTATTTATTGACCATTGACTATGTGTCAGTTACATGGGCCTTATTTCACCAATTCTTGCAGAAGCGCTATGAAGCATGATATTAGTATGATTTCATTTCCAGATGAGGATACAAGGTCATAAACAATAAGTAACGCACCCAAAGCCACACACCAATCAGGTACCATCCAGATCTACATATGAGCAGTTGGCCTTCTGGATTCAACTTTTTTCACCTCTCACTCACTGCAGAGCAAGTGCTGAGATAATAGGCTCTGCCAGCACCTAGAGAAAATTTTTATTTTAAACTGTGGATTCAGATTCATTAAGGAGCTGAGTTCAACATTTTTTTTTTTTTTTGAGGCAGAGCCTAAAGCTGTCACCCTGGATGGAGTGCAATGATATCATAGCTCACAGCAACTTCTAATTCCTGGCCTCAAGTGAGTCTCTTGCCTCTGCCTCCCACATAGCTGGGACTACAGGCGCCCGCCACAACGCCTGGCCATTTTTTTTTGTTGTTGTTGCAGCCATCATTGTTGTTTGGCTGGCCGGGCTGGATTTGAACCTGCCAGCTCAGGTGTATGTGGCTGGCACCTTAGCCCATTGAGCCACAGGCGCCGAGCCCTGAGTTCAACATTTTAAAATAAAACAGATCAGAATAGAAAATGTCATCGTGTCTATTATGTTATAAGAAGTCTTGTTTCATAAAATTTTTGCTGCCATTATGGGAGAAGAGAGAGTGAGTGGTGATCGTGTGCTAGGTTATAATAAAACATTTATTTATCTAAGTTGAGGCCAGAGATACTTGATATGCACTGTAGAGGCAAGACTGATTTCCTCAGAGAAATAAATATAAAGAGAGTGGGGAGGGGGCAGGTGGAGGGCAATCTTCAGAATACAGCCATCAACAATTATTTTAAATCCTTTTGGCTTTAATTTTTCAGCAACATTGTTATCAGTACTTCCCAGGGTGCCTATTACTACAAAAACAATGCTAGCTGATTTTTCTTCCTCATAGTGTTTTATCAAATCTAATTTTTGTTTCACATTAATGTTTAGGGACACAAAATTTAATTTTTGTTTCACATTAATGTTTAGGGACACATTTCTTCCCCCAGTATAATCACTGTCAATTAGTTTGGACTACACGTATTACAAATATAGTTTTCTTTGCTTGAGTTTTATTATGTGCCCTGCAAGGAAGTTAGTGTTGTTTTATCTGTTTTACAGAGAGATAGACAAGGAGATAAAGTAATTTATCCTAATTCATATGGCTGCCAAAGGGTGGGGCTCTGATTGGAATAGAAAGAATTTTTTTATTACTATAATACAGTGACTGTTAAAACAAAAGTACAAGGTAATTGAAGTCCCTCCCAGAAGTTCCACAGAAAACAGCCAAGTTCCAGGATATGGGCAGTGGGTGGCTCCATTTCTGTTTACCATAGGATTGGGGTTAGCCATGCGCACAAGAGCTCTTAGTTTACAGTTTACAAGCTGCTAGCTTTAAGTTTATGCCAATCTTGTGGGTTTTTTTTTAATTTTTGTTTTATTATTACGTTACAAAATATAAGTCATCATATTATTAGGCTGTGGTCTTTCAAAATCAGGTACAGTTGCCCCTTAGTAGCTATGGGGGCTGGGGTGGTGTGCGGGTGAGAGTGATTGGTTTCAGCAATCCCACGGATACCAAAATCCAAGGGTGCTGAAGTCCCATATATAATATGGATTAGTATTTGCACATAACCTATGCCCAGCCTCCTGTATACTTTGAATAATTTCTAGAATACTTATATTACCAAATACAATTATGTAAGTAGATGTTATAATGTTTTGATTTGTTTTTCTAAATTTTTTTCCCCAACCTTTTTTTTTTTTTTACAAAGTTCCATTTTGTTGTCCTCAGTAGACTGCCTTGGCATCATAGCTCACAGCAACGTCAAACTCTTGGGCTCAAGCAATCCTCCTGCCTCAGTCTCTTGAGTAGCTGGCGTACACGTGCCCACTACAATAACTGGCTATGTTTTTTTATCAGATTTTTTTTTTTTTTTTGTGGAGAGAAAGTCTCACTTTATCGCCCTCGGTAGAGTGCCGTGGCATCACACAGCTCACAGCAACCTCCAACTCCTGGGTTTAGGCGATTTCCTTGCCTCAGCCTCCCTAGTAGCTGGGACTACAGGCGCCCACCACAACACCCAGCTATTTTTTTGTTTTGCAGTTGAGTGGAGGCTGGGTTTGAACCTGTCATCTTTGGCATATGGGCCTGTGCCCTACTCGCTGAGCCACAGGCGCCGCCCTATTTTTTTTTTTTTTTTTTTTTAGACAGAGTCTCATGATAGAGTGCCATGGTGTCTTTAGCTCACAGCAACCCCACCTCTTGGGCTTAAGTAATTTTCTTGCTTTAGCCTCCCAAGTAGCTGGGACTACAGGAGCCTGCCACAACGCCCAGCTATTTTTCTGTTTTTGCAGTTCGGCGGAGGCCGGGTTTGAATGCGCCACCTTCGGTATATGCGGCCGGCGCCCTACTCGATGAGCCACAGGTGCCGCCCCGGCTATGTTTTTTTTAATAAATAAGGTTTCGCTTCGCTCAGGCTGGTCTCAAACTCCTGAGCTCTAGCAGTCTACCCACCTTAGCCTCCCAGAGTGCTAGGATTTTCCCCCACATTTTTGATTACGGTTGTTTGAATCTGCTTATTCAGAACCTCAGATATCCAGGGTGCATTGTAACTCAAGTTATAAAATGCTGTGCCAATAACAGATCCCTAGGGCTACCCTAAGAATTAGTCTCTTCAGGCAGGTCTGCATTGTGACTTTTGTGCACCCTGCGCAGAACCTCCGTGGGCCTCTTCTACCATGAATGGTGGTCCTGGGCTCTAGGCATTGTGCCTGCTTTGCCTAATGTCAGCCTTGTGTTCAGGAGAGGGGCCTGGGGTTTCCCTCTTTGACAAGCTGAAGTTTCCTATCTGTTTGGGAAGCGCTTGCAAGGGTTTGTGAAGTAGTTTTGTTGTTATTTGACCTATAGGAAGGCTCTAATACTAAGTTTTAAGAGGATCGGCATAGCGTGGTGGTCATGTGCCTTTTGGAGTTCAGGCAAACCTAGATCTGAATCTGAGATTTTAGTCCAGCAGTTGTGTGCATTGGACCTCTCAGAGCCTCATTTTCCCCATCTGCAAAATGGGAATAATACCACCGTCATCTTGTTCTTATCAACAACATCCTTTGAGATAACCGCATGGCTGGCTGGGCCCTGGGCTGGGGATGCAGAATCGGGAACTCCCGGGGTGGAAGCAGCGCTGACTTGCCTGTGCCTCTGACAGATGCCGGTGCTGAAGCAGCTGGGCCCCACGCAGCCCAAGAAGCGGCCAGATAGAGGCGCTCTGTCCATCTCGGCGCCACTAGGCGACTTTCGACACACGTTGCACGTGGGGCGCGGGGGCGACGCCTTCGGGGATACCTCCTTCCTGAGCCTCCACAGCGGCGGGCCGCCCCCCGAACCCCGGGCTTCACCTGTGGGCGCCCCTCTCACAGCAGCACCGTCCGCCGTCCCGCAAACCCCAGCGCCCGTCCTCAGCGCACCGGCGCCCCCTGACCCTCTGCTGTCCTTCCATCTGGATTTGGGTCCCTCCATGCTAGATGCGGTACTGGGCGTCATGGACGCAGCGCGTCCACTGACTGCAGCCGCCAAGCCCAACGTGGACCCTCACTCCGGGACGCAGCACCCCAGGACCCGCTGCTGTCCCAACGCAGACCACGAGATGGACGACGTAATCGGCCTTTAGACACCCCCAGTCCTTGCACCCTCCTCTCCTGGCACCCCAGTTCTGTATACATGAATAGCTCAGATTTGTACCCAGGGCTCTGACTGCTGCACACTTTGCACTGGAGGGATGGGTAATGGGAAGGGGAAGTTAAGGTCCTGGCTCCTTATAGACGCAGATGTCTCTAAGATGGAGTTAGGTCCAGGTTGGATGATTGCCTTAGAGTGGGTTGCGTCTCCTTTAAGGGAGTCTAGGGGCGTGGCCATCTGTTGTCCACCCAGGGAGAGTGTGAGTGTGTGTGTGTGTGTGTGTGTATCAAGACTTGCCCTTGGGCTCTTTCACTTTTACTGAGCACAGCAGGCTGGGTGCCAGGCGCAGTACTTCCGGCTGGACTGCAGGTCAGCTCCAGCGGGGCGAGGCGGAGTCGGCTGAAGGCTTTGGCCCGGGGTGCCACAGCCGCCTGGTCCTTCGCATCTTAGAGGACACCGCCTTTTACTAAGGGAGGAATGGCAGAAGGAAGTGGCTGGGAACACTTTCAGATCCTCAAGGGTCGTGACCTTGGGGAATTCGCGTCTTGTATCCCAAAAATGTTTTGGCCGGAGGAAAGGAGGAGTCCTCATCTTAAGTCTGGACTACAAAGTTCAGTCTCTGACTGAGTTCTGTCAGGAACTCTCTCAGTTCCTGGATGATCAGGACCACAGATGTAAATTACTTGGCCTGGGGGCGGGGTCCTATAAGATCCCCTACAGGGGAGGAAGCATCTTAGGGAATTCTTTGGCGTAGGGGCGGGGCCGGACTTCCTTGCAGTCCCGGTGACCTGGACCATCACTTACGGACTGGAGTTCCGGGGTAAATTCCTGGCACCGGAGGAGGGCGTTGCCGGGAGGTATGAGGCGGTGGTGTCAGGCCCTCCACTGGAGTCGGACGGGGCAGTGTTCTCGAGTATGGGAGGATGGGGGCTCAGGAGCGCATGTCCAGGGGTTAAGACGTCCAGGAAGGGCTGCCCTCGACACAGGCGGCCTTGTCTGCGCACCCACGGCGGCAGCTACAGAGCTACAGCTGCCGCTGGGCCAGGGTGACTGCCAGTTTGGTAACCCCAGCCCCCCAAAGGGCACTTCACAAGAAAAAGAACAAGGCACTAAAGCTAACAGTGGCTGCTAGCGCACGAAGCTGCTGGGCAACCAGCAGTGGGGTGGGGTTCTGGACCCGAACAGAGTATGAAGGGCCATTCTGGCCAGTGCTGTGTACTCTGCCCACACCCACCTCGTACACTGTGTGGTCTTCGTGGTGGTCAACTCTGGGCTATAGGTTTAAGTTGCCAAAGTGCAGAACACCTGGTGCCCACAGTCCCTGCACTTGATGCTGCCGGCTGTGCCCGTCAGGCCCTACTGCGACTGCAGCGCACTTAGGCCTCTTGACACCAACCCTCTTGGTCCCAGGGTTCAAGTATCTCCTAGCTGAGGTTTCAGGACCTGGTACTCCTGGGCCACCAGGTGCTTTGTGCCCCACCATCCCTCGCACCAGGAAACATGGGAAAAGTGCCCTTCCTGGAGGGTCAGAGACTGGAGACCAAGGGGTTTAGAGTGCTACAGCCTCCCGCCACACACACACACACCTCACAGTGCCTCCCTGAGTCGTCCTCCCCAAGGATGGGCACAGCCTGAGTCAGGAAATGGGGAACCAGCCCCTGGGGGAAGACAAGAGGGTGCCCCTACTAGCCCCCTGTCTGAGACATCCTGCAGTAACATTCCCAGAGTCCCGGATGAGACAAACTAGACCCAAACACCCTCATGACCAAGCACAGTCCAAGCAGGAGCAAGCTCGTGCTCTCTCTCTCTCTCTTTAATTTTGGTTTCTCTCAAGCTTCCAAATGGTGCTCAGTGCTCCAAGGAAAGAATGAAGGAAGGGAGGGGGGAAGAAGAGGGGGAAGGGAGGCAGAGGAGGAACATCTGGAAAAAAAGCAGCCCGACAGTCCAGCTGTTTGCAAACTCAGCACATCCTCCAGTTACATGGCAGAAGAGGGAGGGAGGGCCAAAAAGAAAAGGGGGAGGAAGAAGAAAAATAACTGAAATAAACACACACAGAAAGAAAAGAGAAGAACATGACGTGAGCTGGTGATCCATGAAGGTGGGGAGGGAGGGTGACCGTTTTACCTGTGTTGAACCGAGGGAGGAACAGGAAGCAGGAAGAAGAGGGACGGAAAGGGTAAAAAAAAATCAGAAGAAACATTGGGGGTGGAGGGAAGAGGGGACACGGAGACAACTTAATACAACTTGAGACGAGGCGGCCCGGCCGGCGAGGTCCCGCGCTGACCTCCGGAGTCCTCAGTGCGCTGTGGCGGCGGTGGATCTGGTGGTGGTGGTGATGCTGGCATTGGCGTTTCTGGGGTGGGGGGCGGAGGGTGAGGCACAGTCTCTAGGCAGCTCCCCTCACCCCAACACACTGAGGCCCCAGAGGGCTGGACAACAGAGTCTGTGATGAGGCAGATGAGGCAGCAGGCGGTGGGCTGGTTGCTGGGTGCCCCCGCTGCAGGCGGGCACGGCTGGACGGCCTGTCTTCTTTCCACTGGCCCCCCTGGCATGGGATGGGCCAGGGCGCCGGGTCGGGTACCGGAGTACAAGCTCGAAAGAGAGAGAGAAAAAACACTGAGACAGCATTAGTGGAGGTGAAAGGTGACAGACAGGCCTACAGACCTTGCCTCCAGCCCACCCCCACTGTCCCACCCCTTCCTCCCAATCCCATCCCTCTGAGGCAAAAATAAAAATGTAGAAAAAAATCTCTGTACAGACTCCCCGGTGGGAAAACGGGGGCAGGGACAGTGGCTCTTCCTGGAGCCTGATCCCCACAAAATAATTTACAACCCAAGTCCACAGCTCAAAAAATCCGCAAAAGCGGGTGTTGGGGGGCTACAGCCCCTGCACCCCACCCCCATCCTCGCTGGGTGCTCAGAAGGCTGACAGCTGCGCCAGGCTGAGGCGGCAGTCGATGCTGGAGTTGTCCGGGCCCATGTAGGCCAGGCCCAGGGGCTCTAGGAAGGCCCGGCAGGCGGCCTCGCCCTCGAAGGCCAGCTCGGCCTGCAGGTAGGAGACAGGCAGCGCAGGGCGGAAGCTACGGAGACAAGAGGAGAACGTGATGAGGCGGGCAGTGGGCAAGGGAGGGCCCCACGAGCATGGGGTGAGGCCCTCCCATTTGGGTACCCACAGGGTTTCCTCAGCATGTTATCTGCTGGCTCCTCCACCCCCTCCCATCCTCCCAACCTCACAGGCTTGGGGGGGCCCGGGGTGGGGTTGGTGGCCCCAGTCCCCAGCTGTGCCCCCCCTCACCCTCACTTACCTGTGCAGGGGGCCAGGAAGGACAGGGGACAGGAGGGGAAGGGCCCAGCAGGCTCCTCTGCTGGCTGAGGGGTAGGGGCCAGATAGAGGGAGCACCACATGGTATGGGTTGGTTGCCAGTGCCAGCTAGGAACCCCAGCCCTTGCTGCTTCCCCTGCCCTTGGTCAGAGGCCCTCTGGGAGCCTGGGCAAGGGGTACCGGCCAGCACTGATCACTATACTCTCAAAGCAGCAATGTCTGGCTGCTATCGAAAAGACACTACTGGTTAAACACTTGACAAGTGCCAAGGACACAGCTGTCGCCAGGGCCTCCTCTCATTAACTCACTGGATGGACCTCTCTCTACAGGTTGAGCTGCCTGGCCCTTTAAACACACTAGGGAAAAGGTGTGGAGCCAGCAAGAAGAACTACGCACTAAAAGCCAGCACTGCTCCTAAGTTACAGCCCTGGGACTCTGTGCTTGCTTCCTGTCCCAGACCTCCTGGCCTGCAGCCTCTGCAAGGACACAGTTCTAGGCCCTAAGGAAGGATGCCTGCCGTGGACTGGTAGTGCCTGCCTCTTAGGTGGGGAGGCGCTGAGACACTAAGGCCAGTGACAAACCAGGGATCTACCCATGAGGGACATTCATGGCCATGTCACCAGCCAAAGGCTGATTCACCCAACCATACACCACTAGCAGCACTGAAGCCCAACATCTGCCCACTGCAGGGCCCATGAAACCACAGGGGGGCTGGGGAGTCTGGCTGCCTCCTTTCACCATGCCCTGAACATGCACTGCCCCTTGTCCTCCTCTGCTCCTAGGGGCCTACCCTGCCTCATCCTCTGCCTAAAGTTGGTTTGACCCCAACAAGATCCCAGAGTTCCTTCATCTGCAGGCTGATGGCCCAGCTCCAGTTCCACATCATCCTGTGATTACTACTGCCACAAGAAAGTCAGCTGGCCTGGCACTTGAAGTCCCTCAGGCCTGCCAACCAACCTCTTTGACTGAGGTTTCTTAAGCTAAGCAAGACTGATGCTTGGGGCCAGATGGCCTATCTGTGGTGGCTATCTGTGTGCTGCAAGATGCTCAGGGGCAGGTCAGGCTCCTGTCCACTCAACTCCAGATAGCATCCCCTTGCCCTGACAATCAAAACACCTCCAGACACTGCCTGAAGTTCCCTGGGTCAACTCAATCCCTGAACTGGACACCATGGGTCTAACTGAGTCGAGCACCCCCCTGGTGCTCATGGTGAGCTACACACTATGTCTGGCAAACAACGTCAGTGAGCAGGCCAGGCTGCCAGAGAGCCTTTTAGTACTACTGCAGTGTAGCAACCCACCTATGTGTCCCCTAAATGTTCCTGGGCACTCTCAAAGGAGTTTCATGGGAATGACCTGACTAGAAGCTGTCTGGTCTGTCTCTACAGAGCTGAGCATAATGAGATCTGTGAAAGGTGGACAAAGACCTTAGAGCAGGAGCTCAGAGCCTAGAGATGGACTAGGGTCTAGGCAGGTGTGAGCAAGAGGAAGTGCAGAATGGGGTGGAGATGGGAACTCAGGAGCAGAGATAAGAATGGAGGGAGAAGGAAGGATGGGAACCTGGGAGCAGAGATAAGAATGGAGAGGAGGAAGAGAATATAGAGGGACCCAGAATGCAGAGAGAGAGGCTGTGAGAAGCAAGGGTGGGGAGGGTTGAGAGGAGAAAGACGTGTGAGAGAAGGCCAGGACCAGGGGAAGGGACTTGCGGATGGTGAGTGTGTCCAAGGGGTACTGTGAGGCAGAAGGGTCAGAAGAGCAGAGGTCAGAGGGGAGCTCAGCACCACATACGTTTTGATCATTGCCTTGAGGGCAGCCTTGCGCTCTCGGTCTGCAAACTTGTCCACGAGGTAGCCAGACATGCAGGGTGCATGACAGTAGAGCCGGAAGAAGCGGTGGTAGTTGCCCAGTGCCCAGGCTGCCCTTAGTGCCAAGGCATGGGCCACACAAGGGTCTGCCTTCAGTTCCCGAGTAAGGTACGCCAGCTCTGTGGTGATGTCTAGGGCCCAAGACAAAGGGGGTTAGCTCAGCAGGGCTCAAACCTGAACATCAAGGCCGCTGCTTGGGGAATGGGCCTCACCTCCCGAGTTCTTAGTGAAGATGAAGTAAAGGATCCGGTAGGCAGTAAACTCGCCCACATTGCCAGGCAAGTTTTCAGCATACAGCGACTTAAGCTGTGTCTGGCACTGGTTAAACTCTTCATGGTCTCCCTAGAAGGTAGGGCAAGGGCAGGAAGGCAAAGTGAGGCCACAGAGGGCAGAATGGCCACAGGGGAGGAAGATGGGGAGGCCTGCAGCAGTCTACCTACCTTCTCCAAGGCGATGCGGGCATGGGTCTCATATACCTCTACTGTGAACTCCGTGCGGACACCTTGTACCTGGGGCAGCAGGGAGAGAATAGAAGTCACAAGGAGCTGGGGCAGGACTGGCCAGGCCAAGGTCCTCCTGGAGTACACCTCACCGTCAGGTCCTGCCGGATGGACTTCATCTGTTCACACGCGAAGGCGTAGTCCTGCTTCTCTTTCCAGTGGGACTTGACCATGCACAGTGACTTTTTCAAAACCTGGGAAGTGAATTGAAGTAAGAGTCAGAATACAACACAGGACAGGAGAGCGACATCATGGTAAAACCCATAACATTTCCACTAATTTGTTGTCTTAAAAGTAAATTTCCATAAACCTATGTATATGGTGACTACAGCAAACACAATCTGAAGGCTCAGTGCTCGTAACTCATTGAACAGGGCGCCTATCACATTCATGGAGGCTAGTGGGTTCCAGCCAGGCCCAAGGCCTGTTAAACGATAATGACAACTGCAACCAAAAAATAGCTGGGCATTGTGGTTTGTGCTTGTAGTCCCAGCTACTTGGGAGACTTAGGCAAGAGAATCACTTCAGCCCAGGGGTTTGAGGCTGCTGTGAGCTGTGATGTCATAGCACTGTACTGAGGGCGACATAGTGAGACTCTGTCTCAAAACAAACAAAACCCAACCTGACGCACACGAGTGTACCCAACATCTGTCCCCTGTGTAAGTACACGGCTATCACTAGAGTGACACAGTCACTACTGTTACTTTGGAACTCAGCTGAAATGCTGAGGTACATCCACCCTCCTGCTCCTCACAGCCTAGTCGGAAAAGGTGGCATTACTCTGCCCATCTCCTAAGCAGGGAACGAAGGTTCAGAGGCCAAGTGACTCTTACAAGGTCACACACCCTCAACTGCAGGGCACCAGGCACAAGCAAAGCCACCTTCGTTCACCTCTTGGAATGCCAACCAACCTTGCTATCTCTGGCCAGGAATTTGAAGGGCCTTCGTGGTGGAATCCTCCTGGAGTCAGAACCCTGCCAAACCATACCTCCCTCCGTAGCCTCTGTCACCCTCCCTGGCTTAGCTCCACAGGTCTCTCACAGCAGACCTGCATGCCCAAGTACTTACTGCCACAGGGCGTACGGTGGATGGGTCAGGGGCGCAGGTGAGACGCAGGTAGTGCTTGGTGATATCTGGGCAGGTGCCCACAATCTGCAGCTCCTGCCAGTCAGGGTCAGCCCCACTGCTCTCCAAACTGCCCATCTGCAGCACCAGGGGCTCAAGGCGCAGGCGGCGAGAGTGTCCATGCTGGAAACGGGCTGCCCGCTTTTGCTTCTTCAGTTCACGCTCGGGGTCCTCACACTCCAAGGCTGCCATCTTCTTGCGGCTGCGCTTGGTGGAAGTTAGATCATGCCTAGGAAGGGAGCAGGGACAGTGAAGGGAGCTTCTCAGCAACGTACTGTCTTCCAGTGCAGTCCTCCTTAACCCACAGGCCCCCAGAACCCTCTGCCCTGGCCTATGTCTCAATCCAACCCCCAATTCTCACCTCTTCCCACGCTGCGCCCTGCCTCGGCCCCGATCCATGTGGGCCCCTCGACCACCCCGGCCCTTGGGGGGCGGGTTCCTGCGGCCCACAGGGTGACACTCATTCCCTGAGTAGGAACTGTCAGAGTCCGAGTGGGAGTCACTGTGTGAAGCAGCAGAAAAGGTCAGCCCTGAAGTAAGCCCCAGCCCCGACCACCCTCCGCCCAGACCCCTGGCACCTTCTGCGGAAGTGGCGAGTTGGGGACCTGGAGGAGGAGCGGGAACGGGAATCTGTGCTGGAGGAAGAGCTGTTGTCCTTCATGAAGACATTGCGGTTGCCAAACTTGGTGAAGTTGCTGCCCCGGGCTCGGCCAGCACCCCCAGCCCCTGGCGTCCCTCGCTGTGACTGGGCTCCCCCGCCCCTTGTCGCTGAGCCTGCCCCCCTAGGAGGATGAAGGCTGGTAGGGGCCTCCCACCGCTTCTTCTTTGGGCTTTCAGCCACAGGCTCTCGGGTTAGCCTGAAGATACAGCAGGATAGGGCATCACCAACCCAGCTGACACTGGCAGGTCGCACACCACACTCCCTCCACCTCACCTACCAACCCACCCCAAGGACACACAGCCTTATTAAAGAAAGGTGCTTAGCCCAGGTGACTCAGCTAATATGGCACAGAAATGGGATGCAAATCCCAGGTTTTCTGTGTCCAGAGGGTGCTCTTAACCACAAGCAAGGCACACCTCCCCTGCATCCAACGTTCCCGTCCCCCCTACAGCCCTCCCCACAGCCAGGACTTCATCCCCACTCCCAAAAAAAGTTTTCTGGCTCATTTCTCTTGGGGGTGCCTGGCACCTGGCAGCCTGGGTCCCTCCCCAGCACCAACTCCAGGCTTACCCTGGTAGAGGCTCCCGGCTCCAGTCGATGGTATAGGCCGAACCATCCTGTAACCGGGCCTGGAGCACTTCCTTGAGCAATTTCTCTGTCCGGTCCTTGTCCTCCTCTGACTCGCAGGCAGTGAAGCAGCGCTCCACATACTCCTTCATGTCCTGGGGCCAATCGTCAGGCTTCCCAGACAGGTTTCCCCTGGCAGAAGGGCCACTGTGGGGAGGGCAGATGTGGGGGACTCAGCTGGGAAGGGCTCCAAGCCCTCGCAAACACCATGACCACTATCATGCTTTGCAATGACCCATAACCCAGATATAGCAAGTGTTCCCTTTTTGTCTCATGAGCTCTCGAAAAAGGATCCTTTTCCCCTTTCCAGAGCAACACACCAAGACTTAGGCAGGGGAGCATGCAGTGGGACCAGACCACAGACACTGAGTGCAAAAGGTGGGGACTGGGACAGGTGGAGGGGCATTGTCACCTGTGGTTCTGGGCTTTCTCAGGGTTAGACTGGGGGCCAAAGCCACTATGCTGGCCTTCTGCATTGGAGCCAAAGTTCTGGTTGGTGACAGCAAATGGTCGCTTCTGGATATTGAACTTGAGACCTCCAGTCCCAGGAGCTGCTGTGAGGACAGCAAAAGCTGGAGTTAGGCTCTTCCCTGGGCACATCCAGGGGTTCCCCAGAAACACAGAATGAGCAATGTAGAGGCAACAGGGATTCTAGCATGGGAGAATTCTTCCAAAAAATGATTCCATGGCAAGGCACGATGGCTCACACCGGTAATTCCAGCACTCTTGGAGGCTAAGGTGGAAGGATCATTTGAGCTCGGAAGTTCAAGACCAGCCTAAGCAAGAGTGGACCCCCACCTCCACTAAAAATAGAAAAATTGGTTGGGTGTGTTGGCAGGTGCCTGTAGTCCCAGCCACTCAAGGAGGATGATCACTTGAGCCCAGAAGTTTGAGGATGTTATGAGCTAGGCTGATGCCACAGTACTCTAAGGTGACAAAGTAAGACTGTCTTAAAATAAACGATTCTAGCATGAAATTGCCAGTTCCAGAGATGCCCCACCCTCAACCTTATGACCATCACAATACCCAGACAAAAGACCAGCGCACCCTGAGCCTCCCACTTCAGAGTTCTGTGAGGACTCAACCTCTCAGGCCTCCACATAGCTTTGTCAACTTACGCTTCATGCGGTTCCACAGCTGTTGGCCCTTCTTGGGCTTGACAGGTTCAGTGTAGGTGTGTGGCCCATAGGCCTGGCCTGTGGCGGGCCCTGCCTGGCTGTGCTGTGTGGCTGGGGCTGTGCCGGGCTGAGGGCCGCTGCTCAGAGTATGAGCCCCATGCTGGGGGTTTGCAGGCTGAGGGGGCTGGGCTGCTGGCAGCTGCTGGGGGGGTGCCTGGTAGGACATGTTTTCATCCAGGCCAGGAACTGGGGGCTATAGAAAGAAGACGGCACTGGGTGTGGGTGGCAAGAGTCCTGAACTGGCTGTCACGGCAGTCAGCAGACCATCACCACCTTTTTGTGACAACAGCACTCAGTGCTCAATTCTGTAACCCTCCCCTGTGTACCACTCTCAATACTCAGTGACTCTGAGGTATGCCCTTTTAACATGGACCCTTTCCACATCTGAGAAGACCCAGGCTCTGAGGGGTGAAAAAACTTTCCCGGGGCCCCAGTTGTGAACAGCAGCTGGCAGCACTTCCACGCCAGCATAGCCAGCACGGAACAGCACTCCACCCCAGCAGCTACTGGCCAGGAGTATCAGGACACATGTGATTACACTCTCTCTGGTCCTTTTCAAAGCAGTCATGAGATTTACAGGTCATGGAGGAGCAGGCTGGGATTCAAACCAGGTCTGTCTAGCCCCTGGCTACTAATCCCAGCAGTTCTCCAAGCTGCACTTGAACTGCAAAGCCAGCCTATGTGTACGCGTGCTGGAGGCACAAAAATGCCCCACCCTCTCCCGGCACCTGCCTCCTCCTCACTTTCAGACAAGCAGTTAGTCAGAGGAAACCCAGCTGCTTCAGAAGCACAGATAGGTCCTGACTGCATTCGGAGGGCTCACTCTCGGGTCTAGGCTCCTACCTGGTTCAGAGTCCCTTGGTGCTGGGGTGCCGATGGCTGCTGGGGCGTGGCGGTGCTGTAGGAGCCGGCCATCCCGTACTGGGAAGGGGATCCATAGCTCTGGTACATGCTCTAAAGACACCAGGAGGGAGCATCAGCACTAGGGCCACTCCTTCCCTCCTCCCATCCATACAGGCCTCTCCACTTACCCTCACACCTTCCCTTTGCTGCACAAATGAACCAAATCCTCTCATGTACTCAGAAAAGAAAAACCTCCATCCACCCCACATCCCACTGAACACTAGCTCTCACAAGAATCTATTCCACAAATACTTTTGGAAGTCAACTCTACTAAGCACTATGATGCAACAGGAAACAAAAGGCAGAAGCCCATGCTCTGATATAGTCTGCACTCAAAGTGCAGGCCTAGTTGCAGACATGAACAGGTAACATGTCCAGCAGTTAAGTGCAAAGAAACAAAAAAGGGCAAACCAAGGAACAGAGGAACATGCTGAGGGGCAAGAATGCTACTTTAAATAGCAATTTGTTCAGGGAGAAGCTATGAAAAGGCATTAACTGAGCAGAGACCTCTACTAAGTGGGGACACAGGAAAGGAAAGAGTCACACAAGGCAAAGGAAGAGTACTAGGCAAACACCACAGTGGTCTCTAAAGCAATGGTGGGATGAGCAGAAGGAGAGGAGCCAAAATCAGGTACATAGGTCCTGGTGGGCCACAGGAGGGATCTTGGAATTTACCTTATGGGCAAAGAGCTAGCAGAGGGTTTTTGATCAGCTGTCAGTGACATCTCCAATCCATTAACTACCCTGGGGCCCATCCTGTCCTCCAGAGCCCTGTTCCACCTCCCAACCCCTCCCCTGGCACCCACCATGGGGTAGTAGTAACTGTAGGGATAGGCGTAGTTGTACTGCTGGTACCACTGGTAGTACTGCTGCTGCTGTAAGGCTGAGGCTTCTGTTTGTGACACGTACTGTGGAAACAGAGAGGACCACCCGCTGTCAGTGTGGACATTAGGCATTCCAGCCCCTAATGGGCAGGCCTCTATACAGGTTAATTGCCAAGGGCCGGAACTGGGTCCATGTCTCTGCAAAGAGAGCCACTATCTCTACCATCAGACCCAGGTACATTAGGGACAAAACAGAGTTTTCCCTTTTCAGGACCACATCATGCCATGGGTTTCTCTTGCTTTCTTTATCAGATTTAGGTCCCCTGAAATATCTCCTTATGTTACATTACAATGTACCCCACTCCTAGTGATATGAGGGACATGGAGTTGTGCCTCTCCCACAGTACTCCCAGATGCAGGGGACCCAGGCTTTGTGGCCCTCTCACTTGTGCACTGGTCACAGGTCCATTACTGCTGGCCTTGGCAGAACTACTGGCAGCTCCTGCTTTGCTGATGCTGGCCAGGGCCTGGCGGGCCTTCTCCCACTCTGGGTTCTCGTGCATTGGGGTCTCCATGCCATTCTCTCTGCCTGCCCCAGCCACCATGCTGTACTGAGAGGACCTGCAAAGAGGAGACATCAAGTCAAGTTTGTTCTTCCCACTGCACGCAAGTGAACAAGATAGCTGGAGACAATTACCAGACCTTAAATCCAAGCTCTTACTTCTACTACCCATCTGAGCCTAAGTTTTCTAACCTGTGCTACACTTGTAACCAAGCTCTGCTTCAGAGGTTTCTGTGAAAAATGTTACTGCCTACTTAAAATATCCCAACGCCTGGCAAACAGTTTTTAAAATCAAACAAATCAACACCTATGGGACATAACAGAGGACTTGGCACCTACTAGTCATAAGTCTTTTATGAATCAAAGAATTGATTCACCAATCAATGGTGTTAGTAGGTTACTACACTGGGAAAAAATGCGTTTAGCAGAGACAAACGATTGGGTACTGAGTGTTGGTGGGGGCCTCATAGTTACAGCTGCCTGAATGGGTCACCATAATTCTGCAAAGCAAGCGCCATACTGAGAAGAATAAAAACTCAGTAAGCCTAAGACTTGCCCCTCTCCACATTACACCAAATGTGTCCCTCTGTCTTAGTCACACCCCCACCCATAGGAACTGTTGCATTACTTCCGCTAAAACTGTGAGGTCCCACCCCGAAGGACAACACTAAGTCTTGCTTTTTCTTCCCCTCCCTGGCTGTCCTGTCCCTCTAGCCCCACTAACCAATCTGTGGCATGTTGATCACCCACGTTGGCCGCCATCTGGACCTTGGGGTGTAAGGGGTGGACCTCGGGAGCCAGACTGCTTTTTCACTGTCTAGAGAAAAAGAATGAGTTAGGAAGGCTCAAGAAGGAGCTACACATATGTCATGAAGTGGAGAACAGTGGTAGATGGATTCATGAGAAGCCAGGTTGAAAAGGAAAGTTGGAAAAAGAAGGAGCCACTGGGGTAAAGAATCTGAAGAGAATTTGGGGTATGCACTAAAAAGGCTAGAGTATGAGGAAAAATCCTCAGCCACTCTGTAGTGCTGCAAGTAGAAAAGGAAGTATTTGAAAACAGAAATCTGAAGGGACTTTCCAAAGAGAAAGAGAAGGGTTTGAAATCCATGAGTAAAGGGAGGGTGTATGGGGAATCCTAAAAAAGGCATGGAGAAGATGGGGAAGATGCCCCAAAGAGAAGGGTCTGAAATCCACATGAGTAAAGGGAGGGTGGAATGGGGGAGCCTTAATCAAGAGGAAAAGGGTCTAAAAACAATTCCAGAGAGAATATGGGCTGTGAAAGGAACAGAAGAGGATGCTTTAATGAGCAAAGTTGGGAAGACCTCTTAAAGCTGAGATGCATGGAAAAACTTCTGAGAACTCTGTAAGGAGGGAAGGGAGCACTGAGAAGAAAGGAGAGGCTGAGCCTGGGAGAACACTAAAAAATGAAGAAAAGTTTCTGAGAGGAAAAGGAGATTTCTGGATGTTACCCCTAGAAGCGAGGGAAAGCTGAATATGCCCAAGGGAACCCTGATGAGAACAAATGGGTTCTTAGAAAGCATTTAAAGACTGATTTCAAACAAATTTCCAGAGAGGCCAGGCGCAGTGGCTCATGCCTGTAGTCCCAGCACTCTGAGAGGCTGAGACAAGTGAATTTCTTGAGCTCAGGAGTTTCAGATAAGCCTAAGCAAGAGCCAGACAGATGCCACCTTTACTAAATATAGAAAATCTAGCCGAGCGCTGAGGTAGGTGCCTATAGTCTCAGCTACTGTGGAGGCTGAGGCAGGAGGATGGCTTGAACTAGGAGCTTGCGGTTGCTGTGAACTATGATGACAACACTGTATTCTACTCACGGTAAAAGCAAAAGAGTACGACCACCTCAAAGAAAAAAACAAACAAAAAAACTAGTAACAATAAAAAAGGTCCCCAAAGGGCACAGAACAGACCTATCCTGCAAAGCATTGAGAAGAGAAAGAAGAGGCTGAGCCTAGGGGAACACTAAGTTGTTAGTGTTCTAGGATCACTAGAAGCCAGGGTTGCCTGGAAGAGAGAAAAAATGATTTACTTGGTTGGCGGTCTGGAGATACAGTTTTGTGGATGCCTAAGTAGACCCAAAATATCTACAGGAAAGTAGGAATGGGGTGGAGATGACTGGAAGAAAAGTGACGGGGTGTCTTGGGGTCAAGGATTGACAGGCCTCAACTCCAGGAGAAGACAACTGAAAAGCTGGGGGGATGGGGCTTACAAGTGAATCCCGCTGAGAACTCGAAAGCCTTCCAAAAAGTTGCCCGAAACAACAAAGGAATTAATGAAAACACAGAACGTGGGTGGACACCAGGGAGGACACGGTGAGGGAACCCTGGGGCAGAAGAGAGATTAAGAGCAAGGTAAGGAGAGAGTGCTGGAGAGAGGCTCCCGAAAGGATCTGAATAGCAGAGACAGGAACTGGACGCGAGGCGTAGGAACCGGGCAGCACCTGGCCGTCCCGCGGCTGAGGAAAAGGGAAAGGAGGACGCCGCCCCGATCCCCACGACTGGCCCTGAAGCCACCGCGCAGGACGCCTGTCGCCGGGGCAACACCGTCAGCCCCGTAGAACTGCTCGGTCAATGGGGAAGCCCTCCGGACGCTGAGAATTCCGACAGACAGAAGCAGGAAACGGAAGACGACGGCGCACGCGCACTAGTGCCCGATCACGAGCCCCCACCCCAACCCCCACCTGGAGCGCAGGCGCAGTGACTGATTGGCCGGTCCCGCCACACCCTGCCGACGCTCGCGCGCCGAGCCCGTTGGTACGACAGGCGAGAAGGCCTTGGGGCTCGCGGGACGCAAGTCAGAAAGAAGATGCTACCCGCGCTTGCCGCTCCCGGTACCAACCAGAGCCCTTACCTATCAGGACACGTTAGAAGCGACGCAAGGCGAAAAACACACTGCACGACACTGCTCAGCCACCCGGCTGGCTCCTGTCTTCCTTCGGCTTCGACGTCCTGATCTCGGCGTTCTGACGTCACGCTGAGGCCTTACCCCGCCTCCCTCGGGCTTTGCCCAGCCAATGGAGGCCTCCAGTTTGACTTGAGGCCCGCCTTCCCGCCTACGTGATTACGTTTTACGGTGAGCCAGAAGTCTAAATGGGGACGGTGGCCCCGCAGGGACAAGCACGTCAGGGTGGATTCTCCATCTTCCCTTCGACGCTGAGTTATTTTGACTGAGTCATTGGTAGTCATTATTAATCTTAAACTGTAAACTAGGGTAACGAGAATTGTGAATCTACCCGCAGCACAGTGATATGAAAGCCCAGGGAAGAGAGGATGATGAACTCAAAGAAAGAGGGTGGCGAACACCCTCCCCCCGGAAGTGGGAGCGTCCCCAGTAAACAAACCTGGGAGAAGGCCGCACGCGGCGGAGGGCAAGGCGAGTTCAGCGGAAAGACCCGGAGCGAGCGTGGGGTGCGGAGGGCAGGGGGAGGGGCAGCAGCTGGCGAGGCGATGGAGTGGACGCGGGGGCTGGATTCTGGAGGGACGAGGTGGGTGGTCTGTAAAAGTGGGCACCAAGCGGGTTCTGCAAGGCGGTTGACACCAGGCTGAGGCATCGGACTACGTCTGTCAACAGGCATTTCTTCGAACTCGTCGCAAGTAACTTTTTGTGTGCTGTTTTCGTCTAGGACTCTGGTAAAAGTCATCCAGTCCAGTTCAGGGACCGGTCACTGTAGTTACTGTAGGTGACAGAACGATGTTGAAGAGATAATTTTCTCCCCATTTTCTATTAGTATGATGAACTCCTCGCTTGGAAACTATATGTCGTTTTGATAACTGCCCATCATTTTGTTAGTGCTAGCATAATAGATCTTTTTCCATCCTTTTACTTGTTTAAAAATATTAAACTTTTTGTTCTGGAAACATTTTAGATTTGCCAAGAAAAGTGGCAAAAACAATACACAGTACACACTCACACCTGCAATCCCAGCACTCTGGGAGGCCGAGGCAGGAGAATCTGGAGCTCAGGAGTAGACCAGTCTGAGCAAGAGCCAGACCCGTCTCTTCTGAAAATGGAAAAATTAGCCAGGCATCTTAGCGGGCGCATATACTCCCAACTGCTGGGGAGGCTGAGGCAGGAGGATTGCTTGAGCCCAAGAGTTTGAGGTTACTGTGAGCTATGACGCCTTGGCACTTTGCCAAGGGCAACAACGTGAGACTCTGGCTCAAAATAAAAAGCAAAAAAGAGGCTTTTTTTTTTTTTTTAGAGTTTTAAGTTCACAGCAAAAATTACAGAAGTACAGAGTTCCTATATAGCCTGTTCCCACAGCCTTCCCACTATCAACACCCAAACCAGGGTGGTATGTTTGATGACAACTGATGGACTTACATGGACACATCATTATTGCCTGAGCCTCTTGAGTTTACATTAGGGCTCACTCTTAGTGTTGTAGGTTCCATGGGTTTTGACAAATGCATTAAAGACATGCATTCAGCACAGTAATTTTATACACAGTAGTTCCACTGCCCTAAAAATCCTTAGTGCTCCACCTGTTGTTTTTTTTTTTCCCTGTCCCTAACACCTGGCAGCCACTGATCTTTTTACTGTCTCCATAGTCTCGCCTTTTAGAATGTCATATAGTTGGAATCATACAATAGGTAGGCTTTTCAGATTGGCTTCTGTTACTTGGTGTTAATAATATGCATTTAAGTTTCCTTTATGTATTTTCATGGCTTGATAGCTCATTTATTTACTTTTAGCTCTGAAAAATATTCTATTGTATGGATGTCCCACAGCTTATTTATCTGTTCACTGATCACCATGGACTAAATGTAGCCTCCTCAAAATTCATGAAATCCGATTTCCTATGCAGTGGTATTAGGAAGTGGAGGCCTTGAGGGGGTGGTCAGGTTATGAGAATGGAGCAGAATGAGATTAGTGCTCTTATAGAAGACACCTTAGAGAGCTGCCTTGCATTTTCTGCCTTATGGGACACTGCTGGAAGAAACTGTTCATGAACCAGGAAGTGGGCCCTCAACAGACACCCTCTGTCCTTGTGCTTTCATGGTGGGAAGGGATAAATGAGCTTCCCTAGGCCTCCTTTTTTTTTTTTTTTTTCTTTTTGAGACAGAGTCTCACTCCGTTACCCTAGGGTTGAGTGCTATAGCATCATAGCTCAGAGCAACATCAAAATCTTGGGCTCAAGCAATCCTCTTGCTTCAGCCTCCTGAGTAGCTGGGACTATCGGTGCCCCACCCACAACACCCAACTAGTTTTTCTATTTTTAGCAAAGATGGGGTCTCTTGCTCAGGCTGGTCTCAAACTTCTGACCTCAAGTGATCTACCCATCTCAGCTTCCCAGGGTGCTAGGATGATAGGCATAAGCCACCACACCTGGCCCTGGGCCTCTTTTATGAGGGCACTAATCCCCTTTATGAAGGCCCTACCCTCATGACCTCATCACCTTTCAAAAGCTCCACATCTAAATACCATCACATTAGGGGTTAGGATTTCTGCATATAAATTTTGAGGGGGTCACATACATATAGTCTGTGACACCTGGCTTTGGGGTCATGTCCTCACCCATTTGAACTGATAAACTCTGCTGAACATTCAAGGGAGGGACCTCTGTGGATCTCCAGAGTTCTGTCTCAACAGCTCTCTTCCTCTCCATTACTCTGTCCTTTGAGTCTGAGCTTATTTGGTGTCCCCAGACTCTCACTTTGTCTCCTGAGCTCAGCGGGTCCTTCTTCCCTGTCCCCATACCTTGAAAACTCACCATTGGAAACTGGCAATGTTAGAGCTCACTTCAATGTTTTCCATCTCTCAGAGAGCACTTTGCTGAGTCTTGAATACCATTGTTTTATGTATTTGGTCTGTTTTTTATTTGTCTGTGTGTGTCTGTATGCCCGTTTGGATTTTTTGGTTGTTTCAGCAAGGAGAACAAATCCAGTGCCTGTTACTCTGTCTTGGTCAGAAGTTTAAGTCCCCATAGAAACATTTTTAAAGTAAAAAATAGATTTTCCTTTTGCAAAGGTTAACCAAAATGTCTTCGTCCTTTTTCTTTCTTCTGCTTCTTCTTTGTTTTGGTTAAAGCTTCCTGATCTTTAAGGCACCACCAGGCTGGTGGACATGGGCAGTTAAGCAACATGGATCTCCTAGTACTTTGCGGGTGCCTCTGCCTCTATACATGGATTCACTAGAGGGCAGTGTGTGAGTGAGGAAGCCAGAACAGCAGCCAGCCCAGCCTCAGGCACACAGCTCATGGGGCTGTGAGAAAGTGAGTCAATGCTTGTGACCTTGCAGCCCTCCCTGAAAATTGTAGTCAAGGTCTTTTCTCCAGGCTCAGGCCCAGACATCAAAGCCTCCTCTGAGCATGTGTTGCAGTATATAAGACAGAAATGATTGATGAGCATGGAGCAAGGTCAGGCCTGTGCCTCAACAAACCTTGAGCCAAATGCATTTTGGGACTCAGGATTTTTCAGAATTTCAAAAGGCAATATGACCTCTACTCCACATGGCATATAACACCCTCAATCCCCAGCATAGCACTTTGAAGTAAACCCATTAATATTTCTGCAGGGAAATACATGAACATTCAAACCAAGCTGGGAAAATAAAGGCCATAAGTAATCTCAGACTAAGCCAGGTCAGGTTTTCCTGCCCAATAAGTTAGGGGAAGGCTTAGTGTGCTCTTCAGAGCTCTTTGGAGTTTGGAATTTGGGGTTTATAATATCCATTTGATAGATGGGGCAACTGAGGTCTAACAGATCAAGTGACTTTCCCACACCTCTTGGGGCATGAGAAGCAGGACCAGGATGGGGGCCCAGGATTGTCCAGGTGCAAAGGTGTTTCCTTAACTGTGTGGCCACCTCTGTGTTTGCTCTGCTGCTATGCCTTGTTCACCCAGCTGCAGTATCTCCTCTGCCAGGAGATACTCGGCCAAGAGTCAGTATCTCCTACAGAGCCCAGCTGTGTGATATATAATGCTTCTCTTCTCTTGGACTTTTGTTCTTTGTTTTGTTTTGAGGCAGAGTCTTACTATATCGCCCTATGTAGAGTGATGTGGCATCATAGCTCACAGCAACCTCAGACTCTTGGGCTTAAGAGATTATCTTGCCTCAGCCTCCTGAGTAGCTGAGACTACAGGAGCCCACCACAACACCCAGCTATTTTTTTGTTGTAGTTGTCATTTGGCAGGCCCAAGCCAACTTCAAACCCACCAGCCCTGGTGTATGTGGCTGGTGCCCTAGCTACAGGTGCTGAGCCATCTTGGACTTATTTTGATGGGGTTTAGCTGACCAAAGTAGTACTGTGGTAATAAACAGCTGTACATATAAGTCATTAGATGCCTGTGGTTCTTCTATAAGTTGATTCCAAAAAGCAGGATGGTCAGGTTGATGATGCATACAGTTGTGATTTGATCATAGATTATTTTTTTCAAGGGCTGGTTGGTGGCACTTCCCAGTCTCAGAAAAACTGTGCTTCTGTGCTTATTTCTCCACATCCTTGCCAGCATGGGATATCACAGCTCTTTAATTTTATGATAGGCAGGGGAAAAAAAAGTTTCTGGTTGTCACAAATTGCATTTCCTAATTATTAGGATTAGATTGTCTTTTTCATCTGTGTTGGGAATTCCATATCATTGAATGTCCCTGTCTGTTGCTTGCTTATTTATTGATTTATTTATTTATTGAAACAGAGTCTCACTCTCTTGTCCTAGGTAGAGGGCTATGGTGTCATAGCTCACAGGAACCTAAACTCTTGGGCTCAAGTGATCCTCCTACCACAGCCTCCCAAGTAGCTAGAACTACAGGCACCTGTCTGGCTAGTTTTTTTTCTATTTTTAGTAGAGATGGGGGTCATGCTTTTGTTCAGGCTGGTCTTAAACTCCTGAGCTCAGGCAATCCACCTGCTTTGGCCTCCCATTGTGCTAGGATTATAGATAGCCACTGTGCTTGGCCTGTTGATTATTTTTGAATTGAGTTGTCTTTTTCTTAGTTTATGGAAGCTTTTGTAGATTAGGTGTTAAGATCAATGTATTTATTCGCCATATTTGTTAACACACAAACACATACACATCGTTCCCCAGACAATGAATTTGCCATTGGACTTCACAGTATTTTTTCACTTCACAATGTGTCAAGTTACTTATCCTTTCCTTTCTGGCTTGATGATCTCTTCTTAAAGTCCTCCTTACTTTCTTCTCTACCCCGATGTACAACACACAAGTGTTCTCCTAATTTCTCTTGAAATACTTCTGAACCTGTAATTGTATAGATTTAGAATTTTCACTCGACTTGTCTATGGAAGATTTTGGCCAGATGGAGAACCAATATGCCAGCACTGCTGCTAAGCCAGTAGTCCTTTTCACACTGACTTGAAATCTGTCTTCTGTCATATATATACACATACAGTATTTTTTTTGTCTCTCTCTCTCTCAGATCTATTTCTGGGCCATCTATTCTGTGCCAGAGATGTCTGTGTCTTCCTGCGTTAGAACACATGTATTACTTTTAGAATCAGAGAAAGAAATTTTTTTTGAGAACAGTTTCTTTGGAACCCCCACTGAGCCTGGACAGGAGCAGAATTGCTGGAAGGCCAGAGGCCTGGTGAGAGAGGCCCAAGGTGAAGGGACCGCCTAGCCCCAACTAAGAGGTGGATTGGGGGAGGAGAGGAATAAGGAGGACCCAGCTGCTTGTAAAATAAAGTCTTCCCTTTTATTGTAAATCAACCCTTTTCCAAGTTAGTGCCACAAGTTGAGATCAGGGGCCTGGAGCCCACTGGGGCATGGCAGGAACAACAGGGGTGACTCATGTCCTCTGCCCCAAGCTCAGACCCTCCAAGGATGGGACTGGCAGCCAGAGATAAGTGCTGTGGGGCTATCTGTCTGCCTCCTACTCTGCCAGCCCTGGTCCCCTGGTCTGCCTGCTCAGCTACTCCCATGGCTACGGACAGAGACGGGGCCAGGGCAGAGAGGCAGTCTTGTGCAAGGTGTCCATGGCCAGTGTTAGTGATCAGAGCCCAATGAGGCTGAGTTAGTGGGGTCTCCTCCGGCAGCCAGAGAAGGAACTGTGGAGAGATACAGAGACAGGGCACTGATGTAGGCTGGAGGGCCACCAAGGTGTGGCATGCCTAGCAGGCAGCTCACAACTGACACTGTAATGCCTGGAGCACCTTGGGGTGTGGTGAGGAGGACAGAGGCTGGGCTGTGAGTGCTGGGGTGTTTCTCTGGAGCTCACCGGAGAGAGGAGGCAGGCTCCAGGGTCACTGGGAGGAGAGGCTCAGATAGACGACTGCCACTGCACAAAGCGCTTGGATTCCTGCCAGGAGGATTTCAGTGAGAGGTGGGGATACAGTGGGGTTTTGGCATTGTCCCCAGCTCCTCTCTCAGATATAAGGGTCCAGGACCCCTGCCCCTCCTTCAGATCCAGGAGTCTGGGCCCCTAGGCCCCCAACCCCTCCTCCCTCAGACCCAGGGGTCAGGCTCCCAGCCCTTCCTCCCTGAGATAGGGACCCAGGCCCACTAGTCCCTCCTCCCTCAGACCCAGGGGTCCTGACCCCCATCCTCTCCTCCCTCAGACCCATGGGTCCAGGCTCCCAGCCCCTCTTCCTTCAGACCTAGGGGTCCAGTACCTGAGGGTTGAAAGGGTCATCATCATCTGTGTCGTCATAGTCGTCACTGGGGTGCGATGAGGGGTGTGGCAGAGGGGCAGGATGGGGGACCCATCAGGAGGCTGCACCCCCCAACAGTGGTCCCCAGTTGCTGCCCTCCTCTCCCCTCCCTCCGGGCCCTGCCATTTCTCCCCTCCTGACCTGGGCGGGAAGAGGGCCCAGGCACGGGGCAGGCTGCAGAGTGCGGTGGCCAGGGCCCCCGCAGACAGCAAGGAAAAGAGCAGCAAGAAGAGCAGGCCCTCCAGGGCATCTTCGCACAGGCCACGCAGGGCTGTGCCATAGTCCTGGGGATGGAGCGCGTTGTTGGGCAGTGCTCCCACCCAGCATACACATGTGCACACACATGCTCACTCTGCACAACAGGAGTTAGACTATCCACCTGGCTGTGTGATACTGAGCGAGTCATCCAACCTTCCTGTACCTCTGTTGCCTCCTTATTCTGAACATGGGATGAGATCATTGGTGTGAAAGTCCTAGTCACCATGCCAGCTAAGCCCTGGTCTAGTGCAAGGTTTCCTACCTTCGGCATTATTGACGTTTTGAGCCTGATAGTTCCCTGCAGTGAGGGGCAGTCCTGGGTGCTGCAAGGTGCCAGGAGCACCACTTCCCACAGTCCTGACAACCAACGATGTCTCCGCACATTGCTAATGTCCCTAGGATAGGTTGCTGACTCAGAAGAACACTTGGAATGTCCCTGGGAGTAAGGCTGCTAACTCACAAGGATGCCCTGAGAAGACCCCCTTGGCTGAGAGTGACACTGGGCATGCAGTACTCTGTCCGTGATACCAGGCGAGTGCTGAGTATACTAGTAGAGCTGCCCTGCTGAATGTGGGAGTGACTGAGAACCTGCTGTGCACTAGGCATTGTCCCCAAAATGGAAGACTTCAGTAACCAGGACTGAAAACGGTCATTTCAGAGGACAATGTGCTGATGAGATAGAAGGACCTGGGAGCAGTGAAGGGCAGAGGTGTGGGGCAACTGGCCCTGCTGCGGGGCTGAGGCCAGGGACAGCCATGTCCAGGGATGACTACGCAGGTCTTGTAGGTCAGGGCAGGGAGCTGGGATTTTAATCCATGTGCTGGAGGAATCACTGGAGGGTTTTAAGCAAAAGAACTTGACCGGATTATGTTCTAAAAGGATTATGTTGGCTGGTGCATGGAGGACAGATGGGGAGGGCATGAGGGGACAGGAAAGAGGTCCCTAGGGTCATCGGGTGGGCAGTGAGGACCATAGGGACCAGGGCAGCAGTGTTGGCCGTCTGGACAGTTGGAATTCAGATAGATTTCAGAGGAAGGGCCACACAACTTGCAGTTGAGATGGCTGTGGGAGGGCAGGCCAGGGAGCAGAAAGGTGTCCCTGAGTTTCTGGATGGAGCACCTCGGAGAGGTTGGGGTACCTGTTACTGACCAGGGATGTCTGAGGGAGGGGCCACCAAGGCCATGGGGAGTTCTGTTTGGAAAGTATCAGGCACATACAAAATTCCCTTTATCTCCACCACAGCCCTGCAAGGCAGAAACCAAGGTCCGTGATACTGTTGTTTTTGTAGTGGGAGAAGCCCAGAGAGGGACAGCCAATTGCCCAGAGTCACACAGCCTGGGAGGGGTAGAGGTGAGATGGGAGTTGACTCTCATAGGTTCCTGTGCCCGCCCTTCTTCCTCTGCATCCCTGAAGTCATTATCCCTGATTTTATTGTGGGGACCCTCAGATCTAGATAGGGGAAATGGAAGCCCACAGTTACATGGAGCATCACCCAATGGAAAGTAGAGACTGAGCTGCCCCCTCTCCCCCCCTCCCCACACACAAAGGAGTCTGGGGGCCTATATTGCAGCCCAGTCTCTGCTGGGGCCCCTGGTGATCCTTGTCAAAACAGCAGAGTGGCCCTGGAGCCCTGGCCTTCCTCAGCTGGCATATTCAGCAGCTCTTAGGATTTGAGCCTGCCCTTACCCCCTATTGGGATGCTGGTTTCAGAAGCCTGGAGGGCAACAGGAGACATAGCAGAGATCTGAGCAGGAGCAGGAAATGCTCAGATTCAAGTTCTGGTGCAGATGGATCTGTCTGGGGTAGGAATGCCAGATAAAATGCAAGACTCCTCCAAGTCCAGGTAAACTCGGATATCAGACAGCCAAAGCATAACTGTTTAGTATAAGTATCTCCTCAGTATTTTACATAATATACTTGTAGTAAAGGGTTATTTGCTGTTTGCTGAGTATGACAACCCTATCTTAGGGTGCCCCGGGGGCAAACTGGAAGATGGAACGGCACCCTCCTCCATTGGAGGGGGAGGCCTGGGCCACAGCAGGGGGTAAATAGATGAAGACATTCCAGAGGCAGAAGAGACAAGACTGGGCAACTGCCTGGCTGTGGGCAGAAGTCCCCATCCCCTTGGTGTGCATGGGCTGGACTGGCTGTGTGATCTTGGGAGAGGGTTGCTTGACTCTCTGCACCTCATCTCAAGTCTGTTAAATGGGATAATAAAGGTAGTTCCTTCTTCATAGCGTAATTACCACCTGTAAAACACAATAGAGCTGGACACGGTAAAGCCTGTATGTCCCTCATGCCAGGTGTTATGATAGGAAGACTGACCAGGGGAAGGCATGATCAGGTCTGCATTTTAAACAAGTCCCACTGTTACAAAGGGGGATTATTTTTTCAACCCTCACAACCAAACTTTCTTCCTTACAGTTCAGTAGGAAAAGCAAGACTCAGTGACGCCCACCTGCTAATGGCCACCTGGCCTGCAGTGTAGCCCAAAGTGGAGCGAGTCTGCAGGACACCAGACACATTTGCTCTTGGTGCCCTGCCTGGACCTGCCTGTTTGTTGTATGGATAGCAGACGCGAGGGACTGCACAGGCACCGTCCTTGTAATCCCAGATTTTAAGGTTCAGAGAAGGTATGCGACTTGGACTAGAGGTAGGGCTGGAACCCAGGCAGTCTTGCTTCAGAACTCTCTTAAGTTTCCCAGCCTCTAGGAGGAAGGGAAGAAGGAGGAGAGAGGACCAGGACTGACAGGATGGGAGGAGCAGATGGGGAAGGAGGAGTGGAGGGGTGATGCAGTGGAGGCAGAGGAAGGGAGAAAAGAAGGAATGTAGATAATACCTACATGACAGGCGTAGATAGATGATAGGTAGATCGTTATTCTCAGGGGCAATGAAAAGGGTCCAAGGGCAAGAAGGAGGTTGCTCTTTGGGTCGAGGCAGAGACTCTTGGGGGTAGAAATTGGGGAGTGGGACAGCGTTTACCTTGTGCAGGCTGCGACAGTTCAGCAGCGCCACCAACTGGTGGAGGTTTCCTTCTGTCACATTCAGCGTCTCCTCCAAGGACAACAGAGACTTCTGCGGTGGGAGGGAAGGTAGTTATCCCACCAGCTCCTCAGGCCCGCCCAGGGCCTGGGCTCCGACCCCTCTGCAGTCTGCCTGCCTACTCTGGTAGACCTGCCCTGCTCTTAAGTCTCCGCCCACTCCAAGGGCCCTGCCCACTCTTGCCAACCCACCCAGCTCTGCAGTTCCCGCCCACTTGGGCAGACCCGCCCAGTGCTTCAGTCACCGCCCACTTGACTCCAGCCAACCTTTTCTTTTTTGTGAGGCCCTAGACCCCACCGGTCTCGTCCCCGCCCTCCTCTCCCTCAGATCTGAAACTGCCCTCCTATCTCTTTCTGGGAGCTCATCCCACCGACCTGCGCTGAAGGGAACTGAGGAACAGCTTCTCGCTCTAGGCCCTGCAGCTGGGAGTGGATGTTGGCCAGGGCTCTCTGGGATAGAGTCAGCCTCTGCAGAAGACAGAGGGAGGGAGGGGGACCCAGTAGCCGGATGCCTCCAGCCCGCTCTCTTCTCTTCCCGGACTCAGAACTCTGGGCCCCTGGCACCTTCATCCTCCCCAGAACCCAGAAGTTGAGGCCCCAGCCCCGCCTCCCTCCCCCGAGAGTCCGGGTTCCTGGTCCCCCTCAATACCCATTACCCTTGCCCACAGCCCTAACCTGTTGAAAGGGGTTGGACACGGCCTGGTTGCAGAGAAAATAATAGCTCAGGATGTCTGAAGTGGGAAGGAGAGCGGGGAGGGGGCCGTGAGCCTGGGACCCCAGGGCCCTCCCCGGTTCAGGAGCCCTCCCTGGAGCCCCAAGACCTGCCATTTGGGGACCATTACCCCACCAGCCCCTTATCCCTGCCACTCCAGCCGCAGCCCGAGCACGTGCAGGTCTCCACACTCCTTGGGAATCCCTAACTTACAGTGCTCCTCCGTTTTCTCCCATCCCTGAGGCCCAGCCCACCACCTATCCTGCCCCTCTCTCCTACTGGCTCCAGCAGCTTGATCTGGCCATCTGTCCCACCTTTCAGGAGAGGTGCTGAGAGGTCCCTTCTAGAGGGCTTTGCACCCCCACCTCCTGCAGCACTGGGCATAGAGGGATCCCCAAGAAACCAGGGCCTGCATTCACCAGCCAGGTCCGCCCGCCAAAATCACCTGAGCTGAGCCCCGTCTCCTCCTGGGTCAGGTTCAGAACATAGGTGTCCGGGTTGGAGCAGAAGTCACTGAGGCCCTGAGTCAGGCAGCAGTAAAGGGGCTCAGACCTGAAACTGCCCCAATTCCACATGCCCACAGCACCCAGTGCCTGGCTTCCCAGCCCACCTTTTGTGCTAGACACATAGGTCCAGATCCCCAGCCCTCCTCAGGCCCAGGAGTCCCAGATCCTTTTTCCTGCTCAGACTCAGGGGCCCAGGTCTCCCCCAGACTGTGATTATGTCCCCCAATTCCTTACTCCCAGGACTTGAACACTGGACTCCACCCCACCTCAGGATCTAAGCTCTCCAGTATCCTCCAGTCTCAGGGCCTGGATCCCCGAACTCACCACGGCTGTAGCTGCCTCCAGACCCATGGAGCCCCAGCTTAGGATGAGAACCAGAAGACTCATCACCGTCATCCTGTCGTGGACGGAGGAGGTTGGGCTCAGGGTTCTTAATCTGTACCTCACCTCAGCTCCTACACCTTAACCCCCAACCCAGCTCCCCTCTTCCCCCCCAGGGCCTGGAAGATCAGAATTAGGCACAGAGAAGTTGGAGGTAGGGCAGGTGGGGGATTTGCTGACATCAGCCTGAACTTCTGGCCCCTTCCCAGAGGGATGAGGGCCAGGGGGAGGTGAGAAGAGCCCTGGGTAGACGGGTCTGCAGCCTAGATCCCAGCTCCTCTCTGCCCTGCCCTGTTCTGGGACTCTGGGGCGACCACAGGGCTCTGCATGCTCCCAGGTGCATCCACAGCCAGGCCAGCCTCCAGACAGCCTCAGGGCTAATATCAGCTTCTGGACTTTTCTCAAGGTGGGGTGGGGGTTTGCCTATTGACTGACAGTAGGCAAATAGGAGAGGCTCCCAGGAGGCCAAGCAGAAGGCCTATAGAGGGCCATGCACTCCCAGACCTGACCTGCTGCAGCCATGCTCCTCTATTGCTAAGTCTTAGTGGGGGCCTGGATGGGGTGGCAAGACCTCTCACCTGGGGGGAGACCATGGGCACAAGAACAGCCCCCTCCTCCAGGGCAGAGAGGATGCATAGGCTCTTCTAGTGAGATGGGCAAGCCCGGTTTGAATCCCAAATCTAGCAAATCCTAGCTGGGAAAGTGGCTCAACCTCTCTGAGCTTCAGTTTCCCCCTCTGTTAAGCAGGGAGGGTGGGCCTGAGGGCTCCATGGAGTGTGCAGAAGAGTGTCTAGCACTTAGCTGGTAAATGAAAATATGGATCCTGTGGCTCTGCCATGCCACTTAAGGGCCATCAGCCTTGGACTTGGCACCTCGTCCTGTGTCCATCACCTGCCAGACAGGAACCTAATGGCACCTCCCCCATAGGGTTGTTTTGGCAATTGGAGGAGTCAGTGTGCATGGCCCTCTATAGGCCTCAGCAATCATGGTCTTCTTTATTGCAAGCATGGTTATTATTCTTTCCATGATTTCAGCATGTGTCACATTACAAGGACTGCCTGTTTGGGGTCTTCTTCCCCATCCCTTTCTGTTTGTCCAGCCCTTAGCACAGGGCTTGGCCTAGTCCAGGAAAGACAATGGCCCTTGTGGAAGCGAGTCTGGAGGTTGAATGAGATCCTTCCTGCCAGAGAAGCTCTGGGCAAAAGCCTAGCAAGGGGCCTCCAGAATTGCCTGGACTCACACAATCACCAGCCACTTGCTCTGCTTCGCCAGGCCCAGGAGGGTGAACAGGCAGACCAGGAGCTCCAGGAGCAGCAGGAGGACGTAGGCCAGCCACCTGGGAGGGGACAAGGTAGGGATGACGCAGCAAACCCAGACTCAGGCGTCTAGGCCAAGCAGCACCCTGTGTTCACCCCTAATTCTGCCTTTTTAGTGTCTCTGGGCCACAGCCTAGCTCACATATGATGTGGCCTGTGCTGGAAGACAGGACATCGGAGCAATTTAGAATACAGGTCCCAAGCACCTGGGACTGTACCCTGGCAGACCACACAGGTCTGTCAGTGTGGACATGTGACTGGGCCTCTTTGAGTCCCCACCCCTAACCCCTCTAGGTGCACACCTGCACGGGGGTCTCACCTGTATCGCCCAAGGTGTCTGGAGGCAGAGCCTGCCTGGATCTCAACCCCAGCTCCTTCACTTAACTGGTTAGGTAACTCTGTCCCAACAACTGTAACCTTCCATACCTCAGTTTCCCCACCTGTAACATGGGGAGTGTGATAGCACTGAATTTGAATGGTTGCTGTGTGTTGAATGAATACAGGTAAAGGGCTTAGGAGAGTGCCAGGCACATGGACACACTCTAATGTTTGCCTTTCTCAGCACCTTTTCTCTGCAGTCCCCGTGGAGCCATGGACTCACTCCTGACTGGCCCCTGACTGCTTCCCCCAGGTAGGTGTCCTACTGCTGCCTGTAAACAGCTGCAGCAAGACTGTCCAACATGGCAGGCACTTTAGACTTGGTGCACCCAAAAGATATTTCCTGGTATCTGCCCCCCAGAAGGGAGCTGAGGCCAAGCTCATGGACTCCCTCAAATGCAGGCTTGTCTGCTTCTGCAGTCACTCAGTGTAACCTCATTTTGGCCATTTCAGCTCTGGCTCCCTGGCTGGAGCACTGACTCCGGGAGAAAGTCTCCCCATCTCAGCCCAGGGTTCCAGAGTGAATGAAGTAATTACTAATGGACAAAGTGATGAGGGCACTGTCATGTTGGCCACAGGGAAGGCTGTGGGCTGCCAAGCTCCTTCCTCTCCTTCAGGTGCCACCTTCTTAGTCTGCCCCCCCCCCGACCCCCTCACAAATCATGTGCTCTGTCCTCACTCTCCTCCCTCTCCCATTTAATATCTTCTGAAGCTCTCATGGCTACAACCTTGTAGAGGAAGGGTTTGACTCCTTCCACTAAGGGGACAGCCACAGGAATAGGAATTGCTGCCTCTTGTGCATGGCTTTGCCCTCTATTCCTGACACATCCACCCTCTACTATGCTCATTGTGTGCTGGTGTTCTAAGCACTTAATGGACACTGACTTATCTGATCCTCAACAATCCAGTCAGGGGAGCCCTACTACAGCTCCCATTTTAGAGATGGGCAAACAGGCACAGGGATAGAAAGTCACCTATTTAAGGCCTGAATGTTAGGATGTGGAAGTCTGGTTTTAGAGTCCAGGTTCCTAATGGTGTGCATACATGGCTTTTCTAACCAGGTGCTAAATAAATATTTGCTAAATGAATACATGTATCAGACAGATGGACAAGTGAGAGGGTTGCCAGGAGTGCCTGGGTCCAAGAGTGACTTGCTGAGCACGTGAGTCAAGGAACGAATGAGTGCATGAATGATCAAGTGAAGTTACCATTGCAGAGGCAAGTGGGCAAATGGGTCAGTACATGGTTATGCAATCCATGGCTCCACAGCAGCGTTTATCAATGTCATTCTCACAGCTGACACTGGAGTTGGATCACTCTCTCCTGTGCATTGTAGGACTCGAGTGGTGTCTGTGGGCTCCACCCACTAGGTGCCAGTAACATCACTCATTTCCCCATGTGACAACCAAAGATGTCCCCAGACATTGCCAATTATCCCCCAGGGACCCAGTCTGAGAACCACACTGCTGCACAGGGTGCAAAGGTAGCCTCTCACCTGTACTCCTCCACGAAGGACACCTCTTCGGACACCTGCAGGGGGCTCAGAGGCACACCTTGCCAGAAGGCCAGCCCCTGCAGCTGCTGGGCCACAGCCTCCGCCTGCCTCCGGGCTGCACGAGCAGCTGCCACCAGCTCTGTGCGCTGCTCAAGCACCTCCTCCAACATGGTCAGCTCTGTCCTCACCGCCTCACCCAGCCTCTCCACTGTCTCTAGCACCTGGGAACAGAGCAGAGTTTGAGGTCTGGGAGGACTTCTGGGGGGAACCCACAGTTGATGGACAGGGGCTTGGGGGTGAAGTTGGGGTATGCAGTAGTGGGTGTCTGGGATCTGGGTCTGGAGTCTGAGAGAAGGGGTTTGGAAGGGGCCCTGTGGTCCAGTTAGTGGAGTTATGTGCCCTCTCTCAGGAGCTCTGGGTGGTGGGAAGCTTCATCCTGGCGTAGAGTCCAGTCCAGGACTGGTATCAAGTCAGGAATCTTAGATCTAAAGTTTGCATCTGCCTTCTAGACTCTGGGGTCTCTAGCCTGGGTCCCTGGACATGAAATCTAAGATCTGAGGACAGGTCACATCTCAGCTTGAAGATCCAGAATCCTGGGGCTGGGCCTTGAGGCTGGGTCTCAGGGCTGAGATCCCCAACAAATGGTCCTGGATTTGGTTGTAGGGCAGGGGCTGGGATCCCTGGATTTGTTCTCTATCTGGCTTGAGCTGTCATTTAAAGTCTGGGCCTGGGTCTGAGTGTAAGTCTGGGTTTTGGGTTTGGGCCTTAAGTTCACATCTGGCTCAAGGGACCCATGCATGAGGTCCTCAATTTGCAATCGTCAGGGATTGAGGATGCAGCCTGAGGTCTGCAGGTTTGAGTATGAAGTTCTGAGCCTGGGGTCTTAAGTGTTAGGCCTGGGCTTAGGCTTGGATCTCTTTGTCCCTGGGTGTAGGGCTCCAAGGTCACTATAAGGGGAATCAGTGTGGGAGTAGGGCTCCAAGGTCCCTGTAATGGGAACCAGTTCAGGGGTGGATCTGAGGTCCATTGGCCACTGGCCTCCTCACCAGGTGATCAATGGCACTGAGTGTGTGGTTGGCATGCAGCAGGGCTGAGCTGAGCTGGGACACACCATCACTGGTCTCGCTGTTACCATAGAAACCGATGCCAATGCCGGCACTGAGAAAAGGAGGAAGGAGGGGAAATCTCAGTGGGTCCTGGGACCCTGGGGGCCACCTTCCCCCCACCCCCCATAGTCCTGCCCCATCCCTTCTGCCCCACCTCCTTATTCACCCATCCCATCTGCAGCCCTCATGCCATTGGTCCAGCCTGCCGTGGGAAAAGAGCGACTTCAGCCTGGCCCCCATCCATCAGTTGCCAAGGCAACTGGGAAGGCCTCACTCCCCCAGCTAGGGACGTCATTGTGATGCTAATGGTGGGTGGAGTGGCAGAGGGGAGGGAGCCCCAGATTTAATTCGCATTTCCCAAGAGCAGAACTCCAGCCATGCCCAGCCAGGGATGGGAGGTCATCCTTTCCCTGCCCCAGACATATTCCCTTCATCCTTTGCCAAGACTCCATTCTTGCCACCTGTCCTAGGAATCCTTAGAGCCTTCAGCATGCTCCCTCCAGGGCCCAGGCATCTGTACCCCACCACCAGAGTTTCCTAAGAGTGCAAGCACCCCCAACTGCTACCATCTCCTGGGGGTCACCAAGACTGTCATTTTCAACCCTCCCCCACCCATCCCAGGACCCAAGGGTCTGGCCAGCTGGAGGGGATCAAGGGAATGTGCAAGGGAGGGCTGGAGGATGGGTCAGAAGCTGCCCCCACCAACCCCTGCCCTGCCCCCGCCCTGCCAACACACAAAGCTCCATTGTGGGACCTGAATGTGGGCCCCAATGCCCCTCCCTGCACCGCGTCCCCCAGTGGAGGGGGCGGGAGCTGGACGCCCTCACAGTTCCCAGTCCCACTATGCAGGCCTCCACCCCCAGCCGATGCCCAGTGCCCCCTCCCAATTGTCCAGAGTCTTACAAAGCTCCTCTTGTTCCCAGAGTGCGGGGGCTGGGACCATGTCTTTTCCCCACTGGGCCTTTGTCCACCTCCCTTGTCCAACCCCCACTCTGAGGGCCTGATGAGGAAGCATCTTGGCTGTAGGGTACCCAGTCCTCTCAGGACACCCCCTGAACACAAACTTTGCTCCCTGCAGTGAGCCCAGGCCTGGGGTGATGGGCTCAGGTGGCAGTAGGAGACAAACACACGATTCCCTCCAACTGAGAACTGTGGGTCCCCCACACAGGTCCTCCCCCTGCCAGCTATAGGTTTAGAGCAGTTCTCTGGTCTTCTGGAGTCCTCAATGCCCTAATCTGTGGAATAGGACAGCTTTTCATGACCTGGTGGGTGCTACACTGCCAGGAAAGGGGCTGTGCTCAGAACCGGCTCTTGGGAAATGGAGCGTTTACATTAGAAGCCCCCCTGAGCTCCCACTAATATGGGACCTGAAGCCACACAGCCTTGAAAAGTTGCCCTCCAGCTCCTCTTGGAGCCCTCCTCTTTACTCTGGGCACAACAACCCTGAATGGAGCGGCACTCCTGGGAGAAGAAGTTAGACCAGCTCAGGCTTGGGCATGGAATGGGAATGGGGGCCCTCGGATTGTGAGTGCCTGTCTGCTGTCTGCCTCCCTGGTTGGAGCACAGCCATATGAGGAGCTCTTCATCTGGCTCAGCATCTTGTCAATAAGGAGTTGCTCCGTGAATGATAAATGACACGGCTAGTTAACACTTACTGAGGACAACTACCATGCACACACTGTGCCATCTCCCATTTAGAATGACCATAACTAGGAGGTGGGTGGTGCCCTAACACCCATTGTGCAGGTATGAAAACTGAGGCCTAGAGAGATTCTATCACTCTTTTAGGTTGCATAGCTATTCTATAGGATAGCCACCAAAACTGAGCAAGATTTTATCCCCTAACCCTTCTTGCTAGGCTGGCTGTCCTTGGGAAAGTGACTTCCTGTCTGGAGCCTCAGATCCTCCATCTAGTAAATGGGAACAATTCTCCCAGCTGTGAGGCAGTAGTGGGATTGTAAAAGAAACTTCCCATCTGCTTCTCCCACATGTCAGAACACCACCAGGAAGGCTGATAGAGAGCTTGGGGAGCCCCATCCTCACTGCCCACCCACCCTGGGGCCCCATTACCAGCCGACGAGAAGCGCAGCAATGCAGCTCCAAGTGACACAGCCTCCCCCAGGCGGGGGGCTCTTGGCCCCTGGGGGCTCTGGGGGCCGGCAGCAGCAGAAGCGGATGAGGTAGACAGCGATGAAAATGAGGCTAAGGCCCAAGCCCAGGCCTGCCAAGGCCGCCACCAGCAACAGGGCCTGGGGGAAGGGGTGACATTAAGTCTCAGAGGGGACTGGTGTGTTCAAGACTCAGAGCTTCCTTGTGTGTGTGGCTGGGGGTTCTGGGTCCAGGATGCCACAGTAGGCATGAAAAGCACCCCTGGCTAAGCGTGAAGGAAGACTGGGTCCCCAGCCCTTCCCAAGCTGGTAGCTGGGCTTAGGGATTTAGAGACAGGTCACTGCAGGAGTTTCCAACTGAGGGGCCCCTGAGTCTTAGGTTCCAGTTCTGTTCTGCGCCCTCGATGTCTATGTGACCTTCAACAGGGGCCTCCCCCTCTCTGAGCCTCAGTTTTCTCTTCACTGCTACCAGTGAACATCTTCCCCAAACCTGCTGAGGCTCCCCTGGAAGAGTATGGGATTGGGAGTGGGTGAGGTCCAGAGCCCTATGTCAGGCTTGGGGTGGGCACCTTCTCCCTCCTCCTCTCTGCTAGTCTTCCCAACTCGATGCACACTCTCTCCCCTGCAACTGAGCTCCACACCCCACTGCAGCATGAGCCTGGCACCCAGGGATGAGTGGGGGACTCTTTGGTAGCACGCGGGTGTGTGTGTGTGTGTGTGTGCATGCACGCAGTGAAGACAGAATGGGATGGTGGGTGGAGGAGCATGGAGGGAGAAGGACACAGCCAAGGAAGGAGAAATAAAGACAGAGAGGTGCAGAGATGAGACAGAAAATAAACAGAGACCAACAGGGATCAAACCAGAGATGGAGAAAAGAGAGATAGGAAAAGAAAAACATCAAAGGAGAGTGATGCAGAAAAGAAGCGAGGCAGGCAAGAGAGACTGAAAAGGACAGCCAGAGCCTGTGAGGACCGAGGCATGCAGAGAAACTGCATCTGGAGTTAGCAAAGCCTTGCAGAATAAGGGGTGCCCATGTGGCAGAGGCCCAGAGCAGGGCAGGAGTGTGTCTTGAGCCACACAGCAGGTGGGGACATCAGGATCAGAACCACACCTCTGGACATGCCAAGGCAGTTTCCCCTAAACCACGGCATTTCTGCCTTTGTCCTTGCAGTACTGTGTGTCACTCTGTATGCAGGTTTTGCATTTCTGGCATGAGACTGGATATTTTACCCCTGATTGAATTTGTCTGCTATGAGATGAAGATACACCTGAGTGTGTGTGAGTGTGAGAGAAGAGAGTACATGTGTTGGCATTTGTATGTTCTGGGCACAGTGCCTTGAGCGTCTGTGAGTGGTGTCTGGGGTGCAAGTGTGAGACAATGTGTGTGAGTGTAAGTGTATGAGTGACCGAGTGAGAATGTGTGTGAGCACATGACAATGTGATATGTGTATATGTGAGCTGTGGATATATGTGTAGGTGAGTGTGTATGAACGAGTGTTAGACAACATGTGTGCATGTATGAGAGTGTGTGAGTGCATATGTGTGGACATGTGTGTCGAGGGAGTCATTATAAGCATGCACGTGTGAATATGTGGGCATGGATAGCATGCGAGTGTGGACAGGTGACTTTGAGACTATGTGTTGAGTGTGAGTCAGTAAGTGTGTGTATGTGTGTGAACATGTATGTGTGGTATGCACAAGTGAGAGTTCGTGTGGATGTGTGTGTTGAGTGACTCAGTATGAGCACGCAAGGATGAGTGTGTGAGCATATACGTGTGTGAGTGTGCATACAGGAATAAGTGGGCATATGTGCATGAGTGTGTACGTGTGAGTGTGTGAGTGTGCATATGAGTCAGTGTGTGTGTGTCCCTGCAGGTCCCCATCCTGGGGTTCCTGTGCCCTTTGTGGCCATCTCCGTGGATGGGAATGTTCTGCTCGGGTGTGCTTCTGCGGACCTCACAGCGTCTGGGGAGGTCTCGGTGACCCTGAGCAGGTATGAGTCCCGGCCAAGACCGGAGTCTGTGGGACAGCGTTGAAGTTGTGATTGTGTAACTACAAGGCCGTGGGTGAGGGGACGGCGGTCCCCGTTTGGCGATGAGAGGGGGTGGCATGGGGTAGGCGGGAAGGAGCTGCTTACAGCTGTGCCAGCCATGACCCAAATAGCTCAGAACGCAGCACACATCCCCCTCCCCGCTTTGCTGGGATCCCCCCACTCCTAAGCTCTCCAATCCCGGGTCCCAGTGCACACCAGCCTACAAGGACAGATCAGAGGGGCTCAGACCCTCCCCACGCAGGGCCCAGGACCCTTCTTAGGGCGCGTCAGGACGCCCAGCGCCCCAACCCAGTCCCCTGCTCGGCCAAGCCTTTCTCCTCATTAATCTCAAAGTCAAGGACTCAATTAAACTGGGTCAGGGGACAGTTCTCTAGCCTCATTGGAGCTGCCCCCCAGCTGGGCTCCTTCCCCAGGGGCCCTGGCTTCTGTGAGGTTCCCACACTGGCCCCACCCTCCAGGACCCATGTGTGTCGTTCAGGCGGTTCCCCAAGCCCAGCGTCCCTTTGCCTCCAACCCTCCAAACCCCCCACCCCCCAACACCACCTTTCTGTCCTTGGACTTGATATTCTGGATTCTTCCTCTTCCAGCACCACCTCGACTTCCCAGCCCTGGTTAGCCTTACTCCCAATTCCCCCCTTCCCCGTTTTAGGATCCCAATACCATCTCTGAACCCCCGTGTTTTCCCTCTTCACCATTATCAGGTCTGTGCCTCCTGGGCCTCACCTTAACTGGGACACCTTTACCAGCTCGTATTCCATGGGGGCGGATATCTTTTAGCACAGGGAGAATGGACCTACCCTCCCGATGGCCCTGGAGACTGGCTTCCCGGGGCAGACCTCAGGGACCCGGGAATCCAGGGGACCCAGTCTCCCATTCTGGAACTCATGGGTTCGGGGCCCTTCCTTATTTAAAGAGCTGGGGCTCCGGACCTCCGGCGCCCATAGCAGGAGAACCTCCAGGTGTGGGTGCCCTAGGCTCCTCCTCCCTCAGATACCCTAAAGTATCTGGTGATACTTGGGTGATCGGGTGATTTCGGGCCCGGCCTCCAGCCCTGGAGAACACAAGAATCTGAGGTCCAGCCCCTTCCTTCCTGGGCACCCCGAAGCTCTGGTCCCCAGCCCTGCGCCCGCCCCTCGGGACCCGGCGCCGTTTCCCACCTGCTGGTATTCCTGCTCTTGGGGCGCGAAACCGCTAGGCACCGGGCGGAGCTGGAAGTCGGCGCGGGGCAGCTGGTGGAGGAGATGTACCCAAGCCGAGGGTCGGTAGCCCGGGGGCGCCCCCATGGCCCCCGGGGAGGGGGCAGCGGGGTGGACGCCGGGGCTGCGGGAGCCTCCGGAGTCGAGCGGGGCGCGGGCGGAGCGGGGTCTGGCGGGGCTCAGGGGAGCGGCAGCGGGGGGAGGGAGGTGGTGGGGGGCGGAGATTGGGGGGAGGCGCGGGCTGGGCGGGGACGGTGCTGCCCCTGGTGGCCGCGGTGGGAACTGCGGGCGCCCGCGCCAGCTCCCGGCACTCCACCGACCCCCTCTAGTTCCAGGCTCCTACCTGCTGCCCGCAGGAAGTACAGTGCTGCCGTGTCGGGGACCTTGAGAGAGCTGAGCTGTACAGCGACTTGAAAATAGCCCTCTTGGGCATATATGGCCCCTCATGCTGTTATATCCACCTAAAACATAATGATGTAATGATCTCCGTATCTTTAGGAGGAACCTAATTTCCTTGTAAAGGCCGCTTGTATTTGCACAGCATTTTACAAAGGACAGCCAGTTAGTTGCATGAATAAACATTCTTCACTTCTGTGTGTAGACGTGCTCTCACCTGTAAGAGATGCCTCCATTTGGGTAAAATCCTCCCATTTTCCTCCTCATAGCCTATGTAAGGACATGGTGTCGATAGACAAACCTTCCTGTATGTGTAGAAAAACTCCAGAATGTATTAAATGATAGTAAACCCGTGTAAAGACCCTCACATCTGCACAAGGACCCCTTCCACCTGTATAAGGACCTCGATTACCTATGCAGGGACCCCTCCCATCTTTATAGGGATATCTGTCATGTGTTTGGACTCTCCTCCAAATTGATGAAGGATTACTCTGATGTGAATAAGTGCCCTGTTCCCATTTCCCATTACAGGTGTCCCGCCAGCAGTCACCTATGTGGAGTCTCAGAAACCCACCGATGCCACACTAATAGATGGGGAACAGAGACTCTGAGAGGGGACTTGCTCCCCCCATGTCATTACCCAGGTCTTTACTGTTGGAGCTCAAGTAAAGTACTGGGGAGCCCTCTCCTGCTGTAGGTCAGGGCTAGACTGTACCACCTGAGGTACCCACACCTCGCCTCCCTGAGGGGTACTGAAATGAAAAACAAAGAAAATTTTGCCCCAGAATGGTAATAAAGGGCTAGGGAAAAATTTAATGGTGATGATGGTGATTGATGATGCTAGTGGTGACAGTGGGAAGGTGATGATATTGATGGCAGCACTGATAATGATGATGGAGACAAGGGAGGCTAGCTGCTCCTGTGACACCATCACACACACTCTCACTCACGTCGTCACTACCCCAGATCTTCTCCAGCTGCCTCCAGCTTTGGAGTCACATTCTTGACACCCCCAAGTTGGTCTGCATGAGGCTTGGAGATGAGGAACCTAAGATGAGCAGCCAAAAGTATACTAAGGGATGTCCATGTTTGTGTCTTTCTTTCCTTAGCTGTAGAATGAAGGGGAAGGGGTGAGATTAGTCTGTCCTAAAAGTTCTAGTTTGTAAGATATCCCGCATCATACCCAAAGCCAGTGTTTGGAATCAGCAGGGCTTGCTAATGGGTAGAAGAATTCTGATACCATGATGTGCACCACTGGGCATGTGTATATCAGAATGGGGACACTGACGTGCTGGTGGTGACCCTCAGTGGCTCCCCATTGCCTATGGAACCAAGTTGAACCCTCAGTCATTCATTTGTGCCCACCCACTCTTGGTCCTGTATCAGCCTTGTCCACATGGGTCATATTCAAGAGTGGTGGGCTTCCACCTTGTAAGGACACAGCCCACAGTGAGAAACACATTGTACATCGTGATCACACACACAGAGTAAAAAGTTTCTGACCATTTGTTCAAGGCCCTTGCATATTTTCTGTTCTCTGTTAAATTCAATTGTATCAATTAAAATCAGGTAACAACTTTCTAAATTGTTTCATGACTGGCCAATGGGCCATGACCCGCAATCTGAGAAACACTAATCTCAAATTCCAGAGAACAATCTGGGCTGGTGTTAGAGAAGGAGTAACTATTGCTAAATTGCCTCAGCTACCCTGGGAATGCAATGCTTTGTTTCCCTACCCTCAGCATGCATGCGTGTATAAACACACACACACACACACACACACCCCTTCCCTTTAGTCCCCTGAGCAAAATCATTTGAATTGATTGAATCTCCTTTTTTCTCTATTCTTCTCTCTGGCTCTCTTGTTTCAGTCTGTCTCTCTCACACTCCTTTTTTCTCTCTCTGTTCATTCTGACTGTCTTGTCTCCGTCTGTCTCTCTTACATGTAGTTTGGGTCCCAGCAGGCAAGCCTCTTTAGAGAATTGCTTTAGCTCACATTAGCCAAGGTGCCCATCCTACAGCCTGGGATATCTGCAGCGCTGTCTGATAGAAATATTTTGACCTGACCTTTTCCTGCCATTGTTCTCTGGGTAGGTTTCTCCTGGATTATTCTCAGGTATTCTCAGCTATTTCTACGGTCCTTGGTCAAATGTCATTCCAAAACCATCCCAGGCTCCACAGGTGCTAATTTAGGGCTTGGGACTCACGAACGCCTTGGTAAGTGTGGCTCAGAACACATGGCTGTTGCTGTTTAGTTTCAGCCAATGCTTGCCATGTGGGAAGAGGGCCTAGCATTGCCAGATGTTCTCTATTTCTAAGAGAAGGCAGAAATCTGGATATTTTTAAAAGCAAATCCCTTAGCTTTTAAATGTTAAAACTAATTCAAATAAAAAAATGCTGTGTGGGCCAAATAAAACCTGCCTGTGGGTTGGAGCTGGCTAGCTTTTCAGCTCTGCTCTAGCCAAACACAGCAGCACAGGCATTAACAGGGCAAGCGGAGGAAGAGTCTATGAAGGAGCAGCCAGAGAGGTGGGAGAGAAGCAGGGAGAGGCAGCGATGCCACCACCTCCAGGAAGACCTCCTGACCAGCCTCTCCTGAGAGAAGAGGCTAATGGACTCACCACGTGTTGCCTGTGGCTTAGACTCTGGGAGAATCACCAATCTAGCAGTGTGGTTGTAAGGATTCCAGGAGAGATTGCCATGTGCTTGGTACCGTGTCTAGCACACAGCGGGTTCTCGATAAATAGAATGACCTATGGTATGCTGTTAGCTATGCCTCACTGGCTCATTTGTTCCCCGGGCATTTATTGAGTGCCTGTTGTGTTCTAGGGCATAAGCAAAAAAGGCACACTGACATTCCTCAGGCAGAGAAGACAAAAGATAAGCAACTGAACAGGCAGGTAGAGTCTGGGAAAGAGGAAACAATAAGCAGGACATGAGGGGGGATGGGAGAGATCTACTCACAGAAGACGCTCAGGAAATCTGTCTCTTTCCACTGGGGTGACATGAGAGCAGAGACCCAATTGAAGGAAGTTCTTTAGTTTATGATGGACATGACAAAGTACTTGGACTCTGCAGACAAGCCAGCTTGTTTAAATCCTGGCTTTGCTACTTACCAGCTGGGTGACCTTAGAAGCCCTCTGCACCCCAGTTTCCACACCTATGGTATGAAAATAATAACTTCAACTACTTCCATGGGGTTGCTGTGAAGACTGTATGAATGCACAGAAGTGTTCCTACATCAAGTGGTCACCATGCGCCAGCTAATTATTATGGCAGTTGTTGATGCGTGTGTTTTTTCACTATTACAGTAATTAATATATCCCACAAATTGGGGGGGGAGAGTAAAGTGAGTGAATGAATTCTAAATAAATAAGAAAATGCTCAGGGAGGGCATAAATATAGGAAGCTACTCAGATTTTGGATGTCTGGTTATCTTGATCCTTCCTTCCTTCCTTCCTTCCTTCCTTCCTTCCTTCCTTCATTCCTTCCTTCCTTCCTTCCTTCCTCCTTCCTTCCTCCTTCCCAACTTCCTCCCCCTCCCTCTCTCTCTTGCTTTCTTCTCTCCTGCTCCCCCCTTTTTTCCTGTCTGTTAAATGCTTATTGAGAGCATAATATCTGTCAAGCTTTGTGTCAGTCAAGTAAACCCTGGGACCTACTTATAAGTATTAACAAAAAAGAAACCCCACATTCGTTCATTCCTTCATTCATCCATTCATTCCACAAGTATTTATTGGAATATGTGCCAGGCACTGTTCTAGGCCCTGGGAATTCAGCAGTGAGCTAAACAGATGAAAGCCTCTGTTCTCATGGAGTTGGGCAGAGACAGACAACTCATTGGTAAAGGAGCAACGATGTAGTTATAATCATTTTATTAAGTGGGCTGATGTATGGTTAATTTGGTGTATCAACTTGAGGGCCCAAGACATGCCCAGATAACTGGTAACAGGAAGCTTCTGGGTGTGCCTGCGAGAGATTAGTACTTGAATCAGTGGTGGTGCACTGACTCAGAGGTGCTGCAATATCTGGTGGTGCAGAGAGGAAACTGTCCTCACCAGTGTGGGTGGCACCATCCAAACTGTTGAAGGCCCAGATAGAACAAAAAGGCAGTGCAAGGGCAGATTCATTCTTTCTTCCAGAGCCAGGACACCCATCTTCTTCTGCCCTGGGGCATCAAAGGTCTTAGTTCTCCAGACTGGGGCTGACTGACCCCTCCAGCTTTCCTGGATTGCAGGATTTCCTCCAGATTGCAGATGGCACAGCATGGGAATTCTTAGTCTCTGTAACTACATGAGACAATTCTTATAATAAATCTCCTTGGATGTGTCTCTATATATTATATTGGGTCTTTTTCTTTGACGAACCCTGACTAATACAGCCAGGCTCAACCACAATGAGATGCCAACATAGCCATAAGCAGGCCGAAAATACAAAGATGGAAAGCTAGAGCATTCAGATGTTATTGGTGCAGGCATAAATAGTAAATAGTAACAGTAAATTAGATTTATAAATCTACACCTGCACCGACCCTATGATCCAACAAGTCTACCTTTAGATATTTACCCAAGGGAGACGAAGATGCATATCCGTGCTGGGAATTGTGCAAGATGGTTCAAGCAGCTTTATTCATAATAGTGCCAGGCTGGCACCAAGGACTTTGAGATGGCTTGACATGTAAGAGGAAGTGTTTTCATTGGGGTGTTCTCCATTGGCTCCACTAAATCCACCGTCCATATCTGTCCACCCAGACCTGGGATGCTGCCCTGTGAGGGGTGCTCACTCTGCAATGGGGGAACTCCAGTAGGGGTTGCAGGGGCAGAGAGTCTCACAGTCCCCTACTCCCCAGGGGTTGCTTTGGGTCAGCCCTGCCATCTGAACATCCTCCTCCTCTTCTCCTCTTGTCCCTTCAGCTCCAGGGGTGGTCATGGCCCTCAAGCCTAGCAGCGCCCCTCGAGACCAAGCACCAGCCTCTGCATTTTCTCTACACCCTGGAGAGATAAATAATAAAACAAACTGAGTAAAGTATTAATGGTAGAATCCAGGCAGCGTGTGTATGGGAATTCACTGTAAGATTCTTTCACCTCTTCTGTATGTTTGAAATTTTTTCATAATAAGTTGTTGGAGAAGATCTCAGCCTGAAACAAGCTTCTCACCCACAGGTTTGTCAGTCTCTTTTAGCTACAAAGGAAAACTTTGGTCACCTGGTAAAAAGTGTGTGGGAAGAGAGCTTTTATTTTAGGAATCACCTTGGCTGGTATGCAGGTGGCAGGGTGTATTCGTCATTTTTGGCTCTCTGCATGTGAACCCTGTTCTTATTTGGAAAGAAGTTCCTGTCAGTCTGAACTTCAATAACAAGTCTGGTTTTGCCTCTTTCTATGGAAGGAAAGGTACTCTGCCCAGCCCACCACTTGAGGTAGAGAGTGGGCACAGGTCCCAGGGCCTCCCTTCCCCGTAGTCCCATGTGCAACTTCTACCCTCAGGGGAGTTAAGGCAAAGATGCAGGGAGCTATGCTCGGTGCCTTTCTAACTGGCTGCCCCAACAGGCTGATTCTGGATCTTTGTCCTGTGCCTCTCTACCTTCAGTTCCTGCCTATTCCCAAGCTTGATATTCTAGTCTTTTCTTAGATTCCATGAGCTTTTTGTTAATACCAAAAGTATTTATTTATTTACTTGTAATTTTTGGCACCATTGCTGGGAAGAGAAGAATATACATATAGGGGCCAGGCACAGCGGCTCACACCTGTAATCCTAGCACTCTGGAAGGCCAAGGCAGGTGAATTGCTTGAGTTCAGGAGTTCAAGACCAGCCAGACCCCTACCCTACTAAAAGAAAAAAGTAGAAATATTCTAGCTGGGCATGGAGGTGGGCACCTGTAGTTCCAACAACTCAGGAGGCTGAGGCAGGAGGATCGCTGGAGCCCAGGAGTTTGAGGTTGCTGTGAGCTAGGCTAAGGCCATGATACTCTAGCTGGGGTAACAGAACAAGACTGTCTTAAAAAAAAACAGAAAAGAAAAAAGAATATACATATAGGAATAGATTTATTGGGTCATAAGGACTAATTTTCAATTTTATGTAATAGCATCAAAGTGTTTCGAAAAGCAGTTTTACCAACTATTTTTCCAGCTCTATTGAGGTAAAACTGACACATAAAAATTGTATATATTGGCTTGGCGCCTGTGGCTCAGCAGGCTAAGGTGCCAGCCATGTAAACCTGAGCTGGCGAGTTCGAATCCAGCCTGGGCCCGCCAACCAACAATGACGGCTGCAACCCAAACAAAAATAGCCCAGCGTTGTGGCGGGCACCTGTAGTCCCAGCTACTTGGGAGGCAGAGGCAGGAGACTCGCTTGAGCCCAGGAATTGGAGGTTGCTGTGAGCTGTAATGCCACAGCACTCTACCCAGGGCGACAGCTTGAGGCTCTGTCTCAAAAAAAAAAATTGTATATATTTAAGGGATAAAATGGGATGCTTTGATAGACATTGTGAAATGGTTACCACAATGAAGCTAATTAACATATTCATCACCTCACATAGTTACTATTCGTGTGTGTGTGTGTGTGTGTGTGTGTATGTGTGTGATGAGAACCCTTAAGATCTATTTTTAAGTGTATGATACATATGTAACCTTGTTGTACAATGGACCTCTTGAACTTGTTCTTCCTGTCCGAAATGTTGTGTCCTTCACCAAAAGCTCCTCAGCCCCCTCCCCCACCCCAAGCCCCCAGTGAGCCCCCTCACTTTTTGCTTCTGTGAGTCTTGACTTTTTTACATTCCACAGAGAAGTGAGATCATGCAGCATGTCTTTCTGTGGCTCAATTTACATTTACAATGCAAATTTATGATGTTCTCCAGGTTTGTCCATGTTGTAAATAACAAGATTCCCTTCCTTGTTAAGGCTGAATAGTACTCCACTGTGTGTACATACCACATTTTCTACTTAGGCTGGTCCATGTCTTGGCCATTGTGGGTCTCTTTGCTATCTCTTTGACATATTGACTTTAGTTATATACTCATATGCCAGAGCATATGATAGTTCTATTTTAATTTTTTCACTAAATATTTATGCTCTTACGAATAATGTGTAAGAGCTATTATAGATTTTTGTCTCGCCCATATTTTATATTACTTGGCCTTTTAAATTTGCAAGTGACTTGTGGGCATAAATGGTATCTCATTCTGGTCTCAATCATGGTTTCCTTGCTTATTCTCGGGATTAGACACCTTTTCACATGTTGACGTGCCATTCATGTTGTGTTTTCTCTGATCGCCTTCATATCCTTTTCATGTTTGTTGATTGGATTCCTTGACATTACTTTGTTATTGATTTGTAACAATTTCAAGTGAAGGCACAACCTAGGGAATACAATTATTTCTGATTTTTGAAAAGGTTCCAAAATACTTTCTCTCTCTCTCCCTAAAACAGTGGTTCTCAAAGTGTTCCCCAAACTGTTGCACCACTGGCACCTGCCAAGTCATTGGAGATGCAATTTCTCTGGCCCCACTTTAGACCCCCTGAATTACCCCCAGGATGATTCTGATGCACACTAAAAGTTTAGAACCACTGACTTGAAGGATGAAATTCTCAGAATTCAGCCTGGCAGTTGTGGTGGGCTAAATAACACCGCACATCCACCTACCCCAAGATGTTCGTGTCCTAATCCCTGGAACTTGGGAATACATTGCCATGCAGAATAAAAACAACTTTGTGATGTGACTGAGCTCTCTTTGCCTGGCTTATTTCACTTGACATAATATCCTCCAGGTTCCTACAAGTTGTTAACAAGATTTCCCCTTGCTTCTTTTTTAAGGCTGAGTAGTATTCTACTGTCTAAATAGTATAAATCACGTTTTAAAAATTCAGTCCTCCATTAATGGGCACTTTGGGCTGGGTGCAGGGGCTCAGGCCCATGGTACTAGCACTCTGGGAGGGAGTTCAAGATCAGCCTGAGCAAGAGTGAGACCCCATCTCTACTAAAAATGGAAAAATCAGCCAGGTGTGGGGCGGTGCCTGTGGATCAATGGAGTAGGACTCTGGCCCCATATTCTGGAGGTGGAGGGTTCAAACCTAGCCCTGGCCAAAAAACTGCAAAAAAAAAAAAAAAAAAAAAGAAATCAGTCAGGTGTGGTAGATGCCTGTAGTCCCAGCTACTTGGAAAGCTGAGATAAGAGGTTTGCTTGAGGAGGGCGGAGCAAGATGGCGGACGAGTAACAGCTTCCTTGCGGCTGGGCACAGTGAGACTGGGGAGAGAGGACTTCAGGCATCTCTGCCAGGCGGGATCTGCCCAGAAACTTCCCTCTGGGGACACAGGGAGACAGCGTG
>CAUYON010060501.1:0-19168 GCA_963573935.1 Arctocebus calabarensis
CGAACGAACGAACACACGCAACCACTTGCCAGATCTTCACTGCTTTTGCCTTCCTCAGGGGGTCCAGAAGTCTCACGCTGTCTCCCTGTGTCCCCAAAGGGATGTTTCTGGGCAGATCCCACCAGCCAGAGATGCCTGAAGTCTTCTCTCCCCAGTCTCACCGAGCCCAGTTGCAAGGAAGCTGTTACTTGGCCACCATATTGGCTCCTCCCACTACTGCTAATATTTTTTATTTGTTCTTTTACTAGGTTGGTCTCCACAAGCTCTGTTAATTCTTTAAGATACTTATGAATATCACTTTTTCACTCATTGTGAAAATGCAAAGCTGGTGATTGTGCACCACTTATCTTAATAAATGGCACAGAAGTATTCACACGCTCTGATCCCTGGCCTCCCTTTACCACCCTTCCTGGTCCTTCTCTAGGGAAGGATGTTTAATTACTTATTCAAACGTGGAGATACCTTTGTTAGGAGCCTTATGATCTATGGATGCAGAGTTCCCCGCCCTTGGCTTTTGCTGGTATAGAAAAGCTGACCTGAACTATTTCTGAGAGATGATTTAAAGCATTGCCCTCCAGTCTGGTGGGAGGAAAATTCAGTTTGTGTTCATTTGGTTTGGGGACAAAAATCTGACAGCTCTGTCAAAGGTGTGAATATTTTGCTAGCAAGTAACCAATTCTGACAAGTTGGACTTCATCATCCTCTGCAGCCTTGGGTGAGAATGAGGCTTGTGGTGAGAATGGAGATGAGGCAGAATTAGACATGGAACTTTCCGGAAGGCAGGGAAGACTGATCATAACCACAGCGTGTATGTAAACACATACACCTACACACAGAGTTTCTGAAGCTGTGTATAATTTAAAAAGTTTTAAACCTTGTAGGTTTATCAAAGAAATTCTGATGGTACATGATTTTTCAACACAACCAGGTTGATCACTTAATTTTATATAAGATTAATAGGCATGTATTTCCTGAGGAAGTATGCCATTGTCAGTCCACATCCAAACACTGGAAAATACCAAGACATGTAGTGTTTCCTCCCCTTTCACAGGTTCTCAGTGTGAAACAACATTTCAAGAGAGGCATTCTTTGAGCCATGACAGTGGGAAGAGAATATAGACACTGGGGGTACTACGAAATGTATGCACATTTTAAGAGATGTTATGTATATATTAGTTTTTGAATTTGCATGGAATTACAGTTGCAATATGTGGCATGACATTTGCTCAAAGATGGAGCTAATCAAATGAATATGTCACCCTGAGTCAGGCAGCACAGTCACAGAAAGAGGCAGAAGTACAGTGTTTGGAGAGCACAGGAGCATTTGAAGTGGTGTTTGAAATTCGAGAACACCGTGGAAGTATGAGGACACTGGAGGTGTGACTGCGAAACAGGACCTCCAACACACCTGACAACAGCACGCTTTCGTGGTAAGAGTGAGACGCGCGGTGCTGTGTGTGACGTGCACAGGGGAAGATCCAGGAGGCCTCGCACAGCAGCAAGTCCTGCTGCTTCTGCTCTGGTGTTGGGACAGATCACACGCTCACCCCGGACAGTGACCAAACGGTGTACACGTGAGACAGGAGTTAGCAGGAGAAGCTACGACGGGTTCTGAAAAGAACGTTTATAAGACCTCAGAAGTGGAAGTAAACCTTATAGGTGTCACAGTTGGTAAGAACATCTTTCTGATTCCAAGTTGACAGAAAAGTGACTAGAGAGTTTTGTCATTTCTCCCATTAGAATGAAAGAATCTCATGTGAAACTGGCCTCGTTAGAGCTGTTCTCGTATCAAACTGAGTGCCATTCTCCATAAGATACTTTCAAAACTACAGATTACCAGCCTCCACTTAAGACTCACTGAATCAGAATCGGCGGAGATGGGCCCAGGAATCTGAATCTTAAAATCTCCACGATTCCAAGGACCGATGGTTAAGAACCGCTGCCATCCCTCCCTATGACCGTCTCCAGCCTCATCCTCTGCAGTTCCGTGGAACAAAGGCAAATCCCTCTTCTCAGTAGCCCTTCAGTAGTTAAAGGCAACCCTCAGACACTACCTTCCCTACCCTTTCCCACTCATATTGTAACCTCTTCCACAGCCTGAAGGTCTCCACTTGCTTTATCAGTTCCTTACTTGGTGTAATTTCTGCACTCTTCACTACCATCATCACCTTTCATCAAATGGATTCCATTTTGTTACTATTTCATTGTGCTGATATACAAGATCGGACAATTAATTTCATGAACTCATCCTAGAAAAATTGCATTGAAGGGTGGGCTAGATGCTGGTGTCAGTTCATAGCTTCACGAGGGGAGCGCTTCAAAGCGGCCATAGTGTATTCATCAACGAGGTATGTAGCACTTTTGCTAGCATGAATTCATGAAGTTAATTGTTTAGCCTCATACCTGTAAAATCCAGATGTGGCTTGGCCAAAGAGACCCGTATTCATCTGGACACTGGGCTTCCATGAATGAAGCTTATTTCTTAGAACTACTTAGCTGCTTCTCAAGGCCGTGAGCTCCCTCGGAGATTGGGCTGATTACTCTCCTCCACCCATGCTGCATTTATGCCATTGACCTTTGATTTTAAGTGGAAGGCTTTCCCTTTATAGCCATACATTTTAATTCAGTTAGCATTATTTTGAATCTTACATCTATCATCAATATGTTTGCATCACACCAATATTTAGGTCAAATATGAAAATAGATCATCTAGAAATGAATTTGAATTGTGAAGAGTTGTCTGTGTCTGTTTCCTGAGCTCCCATTTTAGCAATAAAATATACAGTGACTTAATATACCTAATGCAAAAAAAAAGGAGGAGGAGGAGGAGAGAGGGAAGACAAGAAGAGGAGGAGGAGGAAGCAGCGAGGCAGAAATGGAACCTGGCCCTTTAGGAAGCAGGTAAATTTCCACCTGCAGGCCTTAGGTTAAGAAAAAAAAAAAAGCTTGCCAAATCTCTCTTTCTCATCAGGCCATTCACACATATGCACGGCAATGCAGAAGATGTCAGAGAGCAAATCTAGTGAGAGTTCCATGGGCAGGCAGTTAAGTATCTGGACACAAATTAGAGTGGTGCAAACTTTATAATAAGGGCAATGATAATCAGGATGATATAGGGGCACTTTAATCAAAGGCTACGTTAGAACGTGGGTCCCAGAGATGAGAAGGCAGTTACTAGTTCACTAAACGGCCCCGGTCCCTAGGCATTCATAGCTCAACTCACACTGAAGGATTTTAATGTCTTTGTAAAAGAAAATCCCCTTCTGAAATTGTTTGGCTTGTAAGAATGGGGTGGTCTAGTAAGACAAGAGGAGATAAGGAAAAGATAAGGAAAGATAAGGAAAATTTGCAATAGAAAAAACAGATGGGTTGTAAGTTGATGGGAAGGAATTATATTACTTTAAGGTTGGAACAAAGCAAGAATCTAGGTGCTTGAACATCATTCAGACATGTTTTTGGTTACAGTTAAGTTTGATGACAGCACCTAGAAATATACATTAGCAACATAGTTAAGCAGTAACTATTTTCAAAAATGTGATTTAGGAGGCATAGAAAGCATTTGAAGTCACCTATTGTATATAGATAATTCCAGCTTCACATTTCATGCTGCCCTTCTTCAATGAGCTCCAGATGGGATATTAATTCCCTCACTTGACAGCCTCACCTGGATGTCCAAAAGGCAAATCAATTTTACTGGGTTTTAAACACACCTCTTGATTCCTATTTCCACTCCATCATTGTCCTATAGACCTTTTTTTTTTTTTTTTTTTGCCTCTGTAAATGGTATTAACCAGTTTTTCAGACATACTAATTACGAATCTTCCTGGGTTCCTCATTTGCCCTTTTAACCCGTATCCAGTCTGTCAACAAAACCCACATCCCTTCTCCTTCCTCCACTGTGCACCATGCCCTAAAGCATCAGTGTCTTTCTCATGGACGCGTATAGATGCCTCCTAACTAGAGCTCTTTCTTCTACACGTTGTCCTTTGGTTCATTTCCACACATGGCCAGAGTGATCCCTTTAAACATATATGTAAGATCATGGCCTGCACTTACTTGATAAACTCTAAGGGCTTGTCTGTACCCTCATGGTAAAATCCAGGTTCTGGTGCCACCATCTGGTGCTTGGCCACCTCTTCGACCTTCTCTCCTACGGTACCCACCTCACTTAGCTGCTCTCCAGCGTCCCTGAGTTCTTTACTGTTCTTCAATCTAAACAAGCATGATCCCACCTCAGGGCCTTTGCACTTGCTTTTCTTTATGCCTGAGATACTCTTCCAGAGATTGGTGAGTTTTTCTCTTTCAATCAAGATTCTGCTCAAAAGTCACCCTCTTTAAAATAAAAGTCTCCCCAACACTCCCATTCTCATTCATATCTTTAGTTTTCTTCATAGCCTTATTATTGGAAATTGTGTCATCATAGATTATAGGTAGATGTGTACAGAGATAGATGAGTGGCAGATAGATAGAATAGAAATAGAGATGATTGGATGCCAGATAGACGGCGAAGAGATGCATAGATCTAGGGGAGAGAAAGAAGGAATGCAACATACATGCACGTGGTTGGACATGAGGATTCCTTCATGCTCCCCAAGGGTTTCCAGAGTTGAGAATCATAGGACTAGATGGCAAGCGCTGGATACATGAAACAGACTTTCAGCTGCTAGAATGGAATTGGAATTTTTTCTTCACTTCTGATAATTTTGATTTTGCAATTTGGGAGAGATATCTCCTAACCTCCTTTATCTCCAGTATAGTTTTAATAAATCATCAAAAACAAAGAAGACCCAACTGAAAACTTGTTTTTCTCTTTCGTAAAGTCTTTCTTCTATAGCAGGGAAAGCATGGCTGTAAGAGAAAGAACTCTGTAGCCAAAAAAACCTGGTTTTGCGTCCTGATGTTGCCTGGGCAAGTGACACTTCTCTGAGCCTCGGGGTCTTCATCAGTAGTAAAATGAGAATAATAGCACCCAATTTCTTTCCTAGGGTTCCTGGGGGATTAAGCAGATTCTGTGTAAAGGGCTTAGAGCAGTACCTGCCACAAAGTGAGTGCCTGGAAAGGGTTTGCTGTTATCTGTGAGGGAATGAATGGCCCTCAAGCAGAAAATCCATGTGGAAAATTCCTTTGGCCAATGATTTTGAAAGTTAGCTCAGGGGAGTGAGACAGACCATTTTCTCTGATACTCTGACTCCACTCAAGAACAGAGTTGGTTAATGATTAGGTCCTATAAAATTTTCCATGTCATGTGCCTTTTCCCCACTAGGCAATAGAAAGTAATTAAGAATTATGGGAAGCGGATTCAGTGAGAGGGAAGGCATGCCTTTCTAGGGACAAGCTCCAGACCCTAACGAGGTTATTGGCACAGGTGTCTCCTGCAAATAAATTAATGGGGAGGCAGATCCAATCATTAATCTGTCATCCAAACTTGGAGTTTAGAGTCATTTGGGGAGATGGGGCTTCCTAGGCCCAACCTTGGTGGTGTCTGGAGCAAAGATTAGGAAGCAGAGTGATTTCATTAGGATAACAAGGCTGTTAAAGAACAATCTGGCTCTTTAGATGGTATTTATAAAGCATTTCAAAGAAACTGTGTTCTGACAGCTGCTGTCAGTCTCTCACATAGGCGCTGTGGTGATTTATTGATATAGCAGGGGAGCTATTATTATCCTTATTTGTAAAAGTTTTACACATACTAAGAGTCTATCTTGACTAGTTGCAAACTTCCCAAAGACAAATGTACCTAAGTGAATGTCTGAATTGCCCTGGCACAAAGTTTCAATTTAACAGACTATGGTAAGTTCTCAGTTACATGGTGTCACAGGTAGTTGTGTAAAGTGCTTTAAGTTCTTTTTGATAAAAGATGGTAAATTTAAATTTACTTTAAAATTACATTTTTAAAGATCTGTTCGTGGATGACCCATCACTGTTTCTTGGCTGGTTTCCTCCACTATGAGCTATGAAGCAGTACGATGCAATGTGAGTCATTAGAAAATACAGAAGTGCAATTTTTTAAACAGAGAAATATACAATTAGGCAGAAATCAGTGCTCCATAGAATGTATAACAGTGCCAAAACCAAATCTGAGTGATTTTTAATTAATTGTAATCTCTATTTATCCATGCCATTATACCTCTCTGGTTTAGCTAATTGAGAACTGACTACATGTAAGTGAAATTGTTGAGTATTTTCTTCTCATTCTTGAGCAGCATAACGAATACAATAACTTTAGGGCCTCAAGGTGACAAGATAGCTCAGTTGCTGGTAGCAGTTATCAGAGGGCAGGTGGAGCCTTTGTGTCATTTTTAGGAATATCTACTCACTACTACGCAATTAGAAGAATGAGATTTCCTAAAACAATTTTTGAGGGGTGTCAAATGATCCTTTGTTGAAACGTTTCCCCTCATCCCTTTTAACTAGCTGGGCAACACGGCACCACTATTGATGTCACCCATGATGCCGTGAGGGTGGCGGCCATCAACATTGCAGCCCACTGACTGGGCCGTCCCCAGGATCTCTCTAATGGTTCCAGAGAGTTCTCTGGCTAGAGATCGGTGCCACATCTGGCTGGCAATGTTAACAATCTCATCGAAAGTGATATTTCTGTTGTGTTTAATGTTTTTCTATTTCTTTCTGTCTCTTGGCGGTTCCTTGAGGGCTTCAATGGTGAGGGGAGAGACAGAAGGCACCACTGCAGTCTGGGCCTGTCTGTTCTGGATGGTCAATTTCACTGTAATCCACAGACCTTTGTAGTCACTGGTTGCCTTGGTGATGTCATCACCAAACTTTTTTGGAGACAAACCCGGGGGCCGATCTTGAGGGCCAAGGCAGATGTGGCACTGATTTCACCACTGATGCACCTCATGGACACGACCTTGATCTTGTTAGAGTCAAACTTAGGCAACCCAGTGGGGGTGGCTGGTGTTGTTTGAACCCGGATTCAGGATGATTGACAAAAATTGCACCTTAGTCTCCTCTGAGCTGAAAGCCAAAACATTTTTATTAGATGACATGCCAGTAGGGTCACAGGATCACTGACTTCCTGGCTGGAAGGGATCTTGAAAAAAGTCTAGCCCAATCGCATAATTGAGTTGACTGAAGCCCAGAGAAATGAAAAGTCACATAGTTACTGCTAAGCCAGGACAAGAAAAATTAGGAAGTGCCATGTCTTAAATGTTTACATACAACTGGTTATGGTATTACCAGTAGTTTTGTGGCAGTCAGGGCATTGTCAGGGAGAAAAAACATTGTTGGGGGCAAGAAAGAAAGGTTGAAAAAGCCGAGAGAGACTGGTGCGAGAGGTATGAGGCCATTGGAGACTTATATTCCTTTTGGAAAGGAAAATCCAGTATCTACTAGGAATAGGCAAAATATCAGGGGGGGACCTTATATGACTTTTTCCTCACAAACTAAGTGGGATCAAGCAAACCTTGTTCACCACAGTCCAGAACACTGGGGGACTCTAGGGAGAGGCCTGGAAGTTGGACCTATTTTAGAAAGATGAAGAAAGTACTAATCTATATAGTGGGTACTAAATTTCTCATTAAATGAAGAGACAGATTGAAGAGTAAAGAGGTTCTGTCAAAAATAAAATCAGATCAAGTTAGGAAACAATTTTAAACTTTATTGTCTTGTAATAAAAGAAAGTATAGATTGACATCTAGGAAACTTGAAACCAAGTGGGAAGAAGCTGGCCTTACAGCAGTTACAGCACAATGTTTAAAACATAAAGGAGGTATTATTTTGACCTCTTTTGGAAAGACTGAATGTTCTACATTATCATTCTTTTTATTGTTTAAGCTGTTTTGGACATAGCTGATTAGCCTCATTTCCCTGAATCGTAGTGACAAGGACATAAAGCTTATGTTGTGCTTATGATTAGAGGTAGCATTTCTGAGGGATTGGGATGATTTGAGTTTTGGTTATGTGGTTATTGATGGCTGGTCTTGGGGTATATCTAAACTATGGCCTCCATATTTTTTTTTAACACTTCAAACCTAGCTTCAATAAATTAATGTGTTTTCATGCCACAATCAAAGTCTCCCAAATCATGGGTCTGGACACCATGGCTGTTCTTATTCTGTGAAAAAATTTAACTCTACATTTTTCAGTAGTGATGGTTATTAAATATGTAAAGTTTACATTCTGCTTTTGTTTACCAGGAATTGATGCATATATGGTTTTTAAAACTTTTTATGATAACCACTTCATCTGACATTATTTTTGTCTACTTTAACAATTGGAAGTAGCTGCATGTCTAAAGTAGACATTTTTCATTGCTACCAAGGATATATCCTCAAATTAACAAAATCTTTATTTTTAGTTGGACATATTGGCATCACTTAAAACTACATTTTTCAGCTTCCTATAGGATTTATTCTGCTCACCGTGATGTGGTGGTGTCATCTGAGACTTCCAGGAAAGTCACTTTATGAGGAGGATAAAGTTCTATTTCCCCTTACTTCTATCCTACAGCTTGACATGTGTCTGTCATGGCTGTCACTCACAGCCATCTTGGAGAGGAGGACAAAGACCACACCCTAGGAAGGCCGCCATGCAGTGTCTAAAAGAAGGCTGCGTCCTGGTGACTTGGAGCTGCCGTCTCACTCCAGGGCTAACCATCTCTAGATTGTTTTTAATGTGACAGAGAAATTAACTGTTTAAGTCACCATTTGGGGAGTATCAGTTTCCATAGCTGAACCTAATTCTAACACAACAATATTTAATTTTGCTGCTTCTGAGTGAAATTCAGAAACAATTAGATTGCTTTGAGAAAAAGCCTAAAGCTACTGGCCGAACACAGTAAGAGGCATTACAGACTTCCATTATGCACTCCATTTCTGTCCCCTATTATCTGAGTTAGCCAAGAGTTACCTATGTTTTCATTTTCCCAACCATGACTGGTTTTAATCCTAGAGAACATCTTATCCTTGAAGGCTAATCTGTGGTTCTAATGGCAGCAATTTGGGTATGAAAATTGGCAGAGTACTTGAAATTAAAATAGATGTTCCTCGTGCACCTTTGCAAAACAATGAGAGCCTTAAAAGGACTCTCTTAAAATAAGAGCAACCAATACCTTCAGAAACATGTTTATTCATATAATTTACGGTAAACATTTAAAAATGTGGCTATGTGTTCCTAGCAATGTTTGACATACAACAGGAAGAGTATCTTATGTGGAGCCAGAAGAATAAGTTCTAATCTTGGCTCTGTAAAGTACCATCTATGTAACCTTGGTCAAATCATTTAATCTCCTTAAGCTTATCTCCTGAATCTAAAAAATAGCATTGATGATAATGACTTATAGAGTTGACATAAGCATTAAATAATAGATTTGAGAGTATTTAGCCCAGTGCTTTTCACATACTAGTTGCTTTATAAATATCAGTTAATGTAATTTAAGTAATGTCGCATTTATGACAGTTTGAAGAAGATTGATTTAGAACTCAAGTCCCTTTTTAAAATGCACTGTGTGTCTTTTGTCCATAGTCTGTAGGGGCAATGGGGACTGACCACCATTCTTTTGAAAAATCAGCTTAGGAAAAAAAATCAATGATCATAAGCTGCCCAAGGATACATTGCCGCTTAATCTCTTAACACCTCTGTGTGTAAAACCATCCAACACTAACAACATTCTCATTTTTTAGATAAGCTGCAGAACAAAATACATTTTATCAAAAGTTTGGATGAGATTTTTCTGTAATGAAATATCTCCAAACAAGGTCTGTGCTCACAAAAGTTATATACAGAAGGGAAATAGAAATTGTGCTAGACATCTACTCATTTCCTCCTCTTTTGGCATTTTGTGAGTTTGGCCTTTGGAATGATGTAGGATATTGGGGTTAGCAAAATCACACAGCGAAGAGTTGGATTTTATCGGTAGGACCAGAGGATTGGATAACAGTAGTCAGGGTAACAGCATCTGGGGTAGACATGGGGCTGGATGCAGAGTGAGTCGGCTGTGTTTCTGCCCCAACTGCAGTAGTATTCAATTCAGAGAGATGCACGGGAGGGAGAGACGAAAACAAAACTCAAATTAAGATTCATTTCTCATCCAAAGCACGTTTTTCATCCACAGGCACCAACCCCTTATTCGTGAACCAGCTGATCCTGGCAGAGTCTCCCAGGCCTGACCTGGTGCCATATCATATGTCTCTGACAACAAATGAAAGTTTTGGGTAAAGATATTTAAAATTATCGAGGAGTAGAGTACCTTTAAAGGTTTGACCTTAAGCATGGGCAATAATAACCCCCTATCTGATTTTTGTAGCTCAAGAAAAGATCCTATGCTTAAAGAAAATCCTAAAGAGATGAAATTAGTTGAGCACCCTTTATATTAGGCATATGTACATAAACATGTGCATGTGATTAGACATGTATTCTACATACATGTCACATACGCAATAGAAAAATGGATGTGTGTATGTGTTAATATATGTATTTTACGTATCTTTACACAAATGGTCTGTTTTGGTCTTAAATGAGTTCTGCAAAGTAGGTCTGACAAATCTAAAATGAAGATCAGAGACATTAAGAATCATGACTAAAATCACAGAGCTAGTTAGTGATAAAGCCAGTAGTTGTCAGACCCTGAAGGTCTAATTTTAAAATTTTTGTGTGTTCGTTGGTCCTTGGAGTAAGGCTTGGCAGTTGGAATGTGTTTAATTTAGCCTTCCTGAGACAACTGAACTTGTTTTCTGGCACACCTGAGGGTCGGGCATGTGCCTGACCTGGAGAGGCAGTGTAATGCAGTGGCTACAGGCCCCAGAATGACTTGATTCCAATCTCTGTTCTAGAAGATTAGTGGTGGGTTCTCACACAAGTAACTGTGTTAATCTTAGTTGCTTTTCCTCTAAAGCACATAAAGAATGTGATTACCTACCTTATCCGTTTGCCCTCGTGTTGTAGGCACCCTCTAAGGTGGCCCTGAGCAATTTCTGTCTCCCTGGTATTCAGCTTTTGGGTAACTCCATCCTCTTGTATGTGAGCTGGAACTAGTGATTCACTTCTAGCAAAAGTTATGAGATGTGATTTCTGAGATGAGTTCCGAAGTCTGTGACTTCCCTCTCAGGAACTCTCTCTGTCTCTTGCTAGTTCATGGGCTGGAAGAGAAGCCAGCTGCCACACTGCGAGCTGCTTATGGAGAGGCCCAGGGACAAGGAACTGAGGTCCCCAGCTAATAGTCAGTAAAGATCGGAGGCTTTCCAACCACCATGCAAGTGAGCTTGGAAATAGATGTTTCCCAGTTGAACCTTGAGAAGACTGTAGCCCCTGTCACTTCCAGTATAGCAGTGAGCCTTGCCCAGAATTTTCCAGAAGGTTGTAATATCCTGGGCCAGCAAGCTGCATTAGAGTCCCTGACCACAGAAACTGATTGATAAGCCATTGTTGTTGTTTAAAGCTGTTTCATTTGGGGGCAATGACTTATGCAGCAATAAAAATGCATCTGGGAATAAAAAGCAATATGGTATATAAAACATCTGTAGACTCCCCTGCAAAAAGAAACAAACGAACAGCACCCCCCAAAAAAAACCCCAATAGTTTTCATTATTTAAAAAATGATTTTATGGAGGATATCGTAGGGAAGGAGGCAGATATGTGTGCCGAAAGATAACCTTTATCTACATCAAAATATTTCCTAAAGCTTACTATGACATTAGCCAGCCGTATCTTTTCTTTTGACAGCTCACTACCCTATGGCCGCATAATTGGGGAAGGGAAAATTGACTCAACAATAATTATAATAATAAATGGCAAAACTCACTTGAGCTTTTGCCTATCAGTCAGATGTCACTTTTGTCACTGGGCTTCTAGACATTGATGTGACCAGCGTCTTAGATCAATGGACAGATGATGAGAATATGAATGATCATAACCACAAATGTCAACTTTATCCCTTTAGATGCACTCAGTGTTCTATAGATAACCTGAAAGGTCACGTCGATAGTTGCCACCTGCTATGTGTTTCGCTCCAAACACTATCAGACAACATGGCGTTTCTGCATCAGGGAGAGAAGTGAAATGCAGCAGCAGCCTGACATTTGACAATACATAGGGTGCATCACTGTCCTGAAGTAATGGCAATTCTTGCCTGCCTTTGAAAGATGGGCCATGGCCGTCTTCCTGCTTCCCTGGGTCAGAGGGGCAGCCAGGGGAGCTGCTTTGGTCTTTCAGTTACAGATGTGAGCCCTTTAGGTACATTTTCCCTAAGCTCAAGGCACCTGTGATACTTTATTCCAGTAGTTTCCCAGCAATGCAACTTACCCCTGACTACTGAAGACAAAAATCTCAGCTTATGATTTCATACTACATAATGGGAAAAAAGTCTGAATTTGTGAAAAGTCTAAATTTATGGTACACTTTAAAATAAGTGCAGTTTAGTGTCTTTTAATACATATAGTAACTAATTGACAGAATAAAGTTTGCTTCCTCTAGCTTTAATGAACGGATTAACAGCACTAGCATTAGAAACACCATTTGCATAAAATTAATTTGCTAAAGCCCTTAAAAATAGTGTTCAAAGTGGCTTAAACATGCTTGGTGCCTATTAATACTATTAATTTGCTAAGTAAATGTTTTGAAGTAGGACAAAAGTGAATCATCAGTCCAGAAAAAGTTGAATTATCACAAAAATTCAAAAATAAGTGTAATTGAGATCAACATGTTTTTCTTATACAAGGGGGGTAAAAATGTGTTTCTAAGTTAACCTCCAGTAAACTGACAGTGCAGGTATTTTGTTAATCATTGAGGCAACATGGAAAAGTAGATCAGTTTTGAACCTGATTCGGCACTCCTTTAATTAAAAATGCCTTTTCCTGGCCCCATTCCTAATTGAAAACAATGTTGTGTTATAATTGATTCCTACTTGGTGGATATTATGGGTAAGAAGCATGTACAACTATGTTGAAATGTTTATTGAAAGAATACAAAGTAGAAGAATCCAAATACAAACCTGGGTATATATATTCTTGACATAGCATGGAAATTCTTTATACTCTTAAACATGATTACATGGAGTAATTTTGTATTTAAATGCTGACAGTAATCTCCAAATTATTCAGTTCTCAGAACCCTCAGTTAATACATCAATATGGCTTGTAAGATGATATCTGATAAGTTAACTCTAAAATAAACTTAAAAAGAAAGACAATACAAAAAGAAAACAAAGACTATTTTTTAAATGTAGAATGCTCTGGAAGTAAAGGCTGTAACTTCTCCTACCAGACTTCAGAATATTTTTAAAGGGATTAACAATTAAAACACTGTGGGGTTAGTTTAGGAAAAAAATGTGATACTGAAATGGTAGAGGGAATTTAGAAATATTTATTTCAAAACAAATTTATTTAAAATTTAGAAACATTTCATAAAAGATATGGCAATTTTTTATAATAACAGTAGAATTTTAGATCAATATAGAAAAAAGTATTAAAAATTACACTGGAAGATTAACTATGCATTTTGTAAATAAAAGGTTAGATTGCTACCTTCCACAATTCACAAAAATAAATTACAAATTGATTGAAGAGCTAGATGTTGAAAATAAAAGTGTTAGAAGTAAATATAGGAAAAAAAAATTATGGAAGTCATTCTTAAATATGACATAAAATATAAAAGCTGTGAAGGAAAATTGGATAATTTTTTTTTTTCTTGAGACAGAGTCTTACTATGTTACCTTTAGTAGCGTGCTGTGGCATCACAGTTCACAGCAACCTCCAGCTCTTGGGCTTAGGTGATTCTCTTGCCTCAGCCTCCTGAATAGCTGGGACTACAGGCACCTGCCACAGCACCTGGCTATGTTTTTGTTGTAGTTGTCATTGTTTGGCAGGCCCAGGCTAGGTTCGAACCTGCCAGCCAGCGGGCTAACCACTGTACTACAGGGGCCAAGTCAAAAACTGGAGAAATTTGACTGAATCAAAAAAAAAATTTTTTTTTGAATCAAAAAATTTTTAAGCATTTTAAACATTTTTAAAAGAAATGATAGCAAAAACCCAAAATTGTAGAAACTTATTTGTAAGGCATGTAAAATAGAGTAATAATATCCAAAATATGTAAACAACTTCTTTAAAGAAATAAAAAACAAATGAAATAAACCTAGTCAAAGGAAAAAACATACAACTTTCAGAAAGGAAAATTACAAAGAACATAGTCCCATGAAAATATACTCAAATTCACCAGGAGTCAGGAGAATTAAAATCATCACCAAATACCATTTCTTCTACTCATAAAATTGTCAGAGAAAAATATTATGTGATGGTAACTGTATGGATAAAGTTTACTTATTTCCAGTTAGTGGAAGCAATAGAGTTTTTTGAAGGGCAAACTGATAGTATCTATTCAAACTAAATTTTAATAAACTTTTAAGAATTTCAATTACTGATACTTACCCTAGAGTGATACTCAAACATGACAGTGACAACTATGTTGCAGCATTGTTTATAATAACAAGATCTTGGAATTAACTAGATACCAGTAGAAGAATGGGTATATAAATTATAAGCCCTCCAGGAATGTCGATATATGTATGCAATATTGTAATTCTAAGAAAATTCATTTGTAGAAAAAAACTGGAAGTACCATATATACCCATTAATTGGGAGATAATGAAATAAATTTTGAAATATACATATGAAAATATTATAAGGCTGTATGAAAGAATAAGACGAATTCATGTATACTAATAAGAAAAATTTATAACTTACATTGTTATAATATAAAAAACAGTTCAGATGGTGTAGTATACACTCCAATTTTCAAAAAGATATTATATATAATATATATAATGCACTTGAATACACATATGTACCCAGAAGTATTTTGTAACAAAAAGAAGTATATCAAAGATACATTTTTTATATATCTCGTATCATAAATATATATGTATATATATGTCTCTGTGTATATATATGTATTATGTATAAACAATGCCAAAAATGTATGTACATAGTAAGACATGTTATCTATTATGTATTATATACTATATAACATATATACTTTGAGCACCTCCTATAATTGCAGACATCAAGCGTGACTTGTATAGTATATTGGTATAGTATATTATTATTGGTTATTGGTATAGTATATTATTACAATTTTATTTTTTATTTATTTTTTTTTTTTTATTTCTCTATAATCATTTTTTTTATTGGATCATAGCTGTGTACATTAGTTCAACCATGGGGTACAGTGTGGGGGCTTCACATGCAATCTGAGATATTTTTATCAACCGGATTGACATACCATTCATGATATTTTCTTGTTTACTATATGAAAACATTTTTGATGATTCTGTTGAGGTTTGTCTTGTGTCCTAGGATGTGATTGATTTTGGAGAATGTTCCATGGGCAGATATATTCTTTATGGAGAATGTTCCATGGGGAGATATATTCTTTTTCTGTGGGATGGCGTGTTCTATATACGTCTATCAAGCACAGTTGTTCTAGGGTCTCATTTAAGTCCCGTATATCTTTGTTTAATTTCTGTTTAGAGGATCTGTCCAGCTTTGTAAGAGGAGTGATAAAGTCCCCTGTTATTATGGTATTATAAGATATCATATTGCTCAGATTGAGTAAGGTCTGTTTCAGGAATCTGAGAGCATTTAAATTGGGTACATAGGGTGCTGCCTGTGGCTCAAGGAGTAGGGCATTGGCCCCATATACTAGAGGTGACAGGGTCAAATCCCACCCCGGCCAAAAAATTAAAAAATAAAAAATAAATAAATAAACTGGGTACATAAATATTTAGAATTGAAAAGTCTTGTTGTCTTTTTCTCTTGACCAGTATAAAGTGACCATCTTTGTCTTTTTTGACTTTAGTTGCTTTAAATCCAAAAGTATCTGAAAATAAGATTGCAACTCCTCTTTTCTTCTGAAATCCATTTGCCTGAAAAATTGTCCTCCAACTCTTAACTCAGAGTTTTAATTTGTCTTTTGAAGCTAGGTGTGTTTCCTGCAGACAGAAAATGGATGGCTTGTGTTTTTTAATCCAGTCAACCAATCTATGCCTCTGTAGTGGGGAATTCAGGCCATTAACATTTATTGAGATAATTGATAAGTGTGGTAGTGTTCTATTCATCTTATTTTGTAAGAGTCCGTTGCTTAGTTTTATCTTTTGCATCAGTGTGGAAGTTAGGCTCTGTCCTTTTAATTTATGAGTTCTTATTTTGCTGTTGATCCATTGTGATGGTGAGTGTGGAGAACAGGTTGGAGTATTTCCTGTAGAGCTGGTCTTGTTGTGGTGAATTTCCTCAATGATTGTATATCAGTAAATGATTTGATTTCTCTATCAATTTTAAAACTTAGCTTTGCAGGATATAGAATTCTGGGCTGGAGATTGTTCTGTTTAAATAGATTAAAGGTAGATGACCATTGTCTTCTTGCTTGGAAAGTTTCATTAGAGAAGTCTGCAGTCACCCTGATTGATTTGCCCCTGTAGGTCAAGTGGCACTTACTCCTAGCAGCTTGAAGAATCTTTTCTTTTGTCTTGACTTTGGACAGGTTCATCACTATGTGTCTTGGGGAAGCCGGGTTAGAGTTGAGGCGACCTGGGGTCCGATATCCCTCTGAAAGGAGAGTGTCAGAATCTTTGGTGATATTTGGGAAATTTTCATTTCTCTAGTATGGCTTCTATTCTCCTGAGGCATTCTTCTTCCCTTTCTGGGATACCTATAACTCGTATGTTTGAACACTTCATAGAGTCCCATCATTCTATCAGTGAACGTTCTGCTTTTTCTCTCTTCTTTTCTGCCTCTTTAACTATCTGAGTTGTCTCAAGAGCTTTGTCATCTACCTCTGAGACTATTTCTTCTGCATGGTCTAATCTATTGTTGGTACTTTCTACGGCATCTTTAAGTTCCCTAATTCACTGCTTCAGTCACCTCAGCTCTGCTATTTCCTTTTTATTTTCTTCATAGAGTTCATTTCTTAATTGATTCTGTTTTTGGATTTGTTTTTCTACTTTATCAGAATTTTCTTTCACTGTTTCCTTCATTTCCTTGATTGTTTTCATCATCTGTATTCTAAATTCCCTTTCTGTCATTTCTAACATTTCCTTATAGGTGGAATCCTCTGGAGTATGTACCTCATAGCCCCTTGGCGGGGTTGCTCTGGACTGATTTTTCATGATACCAGGAGTTTTCTGCTGATTCTTCCTCACAAGTGATTTATTTTATCTGTTTCCTTGCCCTAATTTTCCTTTCACTTCCTCCTGCTCTTTAAGTTGCTTTGACTCTGGACTAGGGTTTCGATGAGTCCTTTTGGTACAGGGCCAGAAGAATGAGAAGGTTTACGAGCAAGAAGGAAAAGAAAAAGGAGAAAGGAGAGGAGGTGGGTAGAAGTAACTATTGACAAAAAGAAGAGAGGCACAGAAAGAGGGGGATGGGTGCAATATAGGTGTACAGTAGGGTACTTTGATCCCACCTTAAGTAACCTCAGCTTCTAGTGGTGCCAGGTTGGGTGGTTAGGTCAGCAGCTCTTTGCCAATCTGTTTGGTCACAGTACCCCACCTCCACCAAGTAGAGAAGAAAGACAAAAATGCAATAAATCAAACCAAAACAAGCAAACCGAAAACTTTGTGGGATAAAATTGGGGAAAAAACCAATTAATATGGGTAGAAACGCTAGCAAAATTGAAGTTCTAATTTTTGAAAAAGGCCACAATGGAAAATTATATTTAAAATAGAAAAATGAAGAAATATAAGAAAGAAAAAAGAAAAGAAAAATCTTTAAGGAAAATTTTGAAATTAAAAACAAAACAATAACAAAAACAAACAAAAAACAAAACAAAAAAATAGAGCAATATATATATATCTTGCTGATATTGTCTGGGCAAGAGGTGATCTTATGGGATATGATAAGTTAATCACGATGTTGATATGGCTGTACAAAATGGAGACTGGAGGCCTATAATGATTTCTCAAACCCCGCAGGGTAAATAGCCTAAATCCTACTCAGCCTGCTTTAAATTGCTAACTTGGGCTAAGCAGAAGCTTTTCCAGGAAAGCACTTGTGTCTGGGATAACTCCTTAAGTGGCTATCCACTTACCCACTGTGCCAAAACTGGTCTCACCCAATGCCCCTGAGGGCTAAGGCTGCAAGGCGTCTCAGTCCCCAACTTTAGGCTGCTCCATCACTAAATTACTTGCTCCCACCCAATGCTTGTTCTGCAACCCTGAGGGTGGAGCTTGCTGGGGCAGTTCTCCCACGATGGCTCCACACAGCCCACAACCAAACACTGGTAGCTCTGTCTGGCTCGGTGGCTCAGTCTGGAGCCCCAGACAACACTCAAAGACCTCCACACTCTTGCCCCAGTTCTCCCAAGGCAGTTCAACAGAATGCCAAGTCCAAAAGAAACTCAAACAGCTCACAGGTAAGGCCTTTCCAGTTTGCAATCTCACTGCTGCTGCAGCCACAGCTGCCGGCAGGATTAGACCGAATGAACACACGCAACCACTTGCCAGATCTCCACTGCTTTTGCCTTTCTCAAGGGGTCCAGAAGTCTCACACTGTCTCCTTGTGTCCCAAAGGGGTGTTTCTGGGCAGATCCCGCCAGCCAGAGATGCCTCAAGTCTTCTCTCCCCAGTCTCACGGTGCCCTGTTGCAAGGAAGCTATTAATCGGCTGCCATCTTGCTCCACCCTTCGAGCAATATTCATTGAGTTTTAATATATATTAACATATTAATTAATATTGAGGTGTCATATCAACTATTTATGCTTTGTAGCTTATTACAATAAATATGTATGTTTACATTTATGTTTAATTGCATCTTTACATGCTCAAATATAGGTTTAAAGTAGGCACTGTAAAATAGCAAATGAATTAATTACTTTTTTATTTGTTATTTTAATCAAATAAATTAAATGTACGGATGTACTGAGTCCTTATCATATATTGAGCACTATCCAACCTGCTAAGATGCTGATGATGAAAGTACATGCTTCTTGACCATTGCAGTTAATGCTATAGGAACATGCATAAAAATGATCAAAGAGGGCGGCTCCTGTGGCTCAGCGAGTAGGGCGCCAGCCGCATATACCAAAGGTGGCGGGTTCAAGCCCGGCCTCGGCCGAACTGCAAAAAACAAAAAAATAGCTGGGCGCTGTGGCGGGCGCCTGTAGTCCCAGCTACTAGGGAGGCTGAGGCTAGAGAATCGCTTAGGCCCAAGAGCTGGAGGTTGCT
>CAUYON010060502.1:0-34303 GCA_963573935.1 Arctocebus calabarensis
CATATTCTTCTTAGCAAAGTATCTCAAGAATGGAAGAAAAAGTATCCAATGTACTCACCCCTACTATGAAGCTAATTTATGGCTTTCACATGAAGGCTATAACTCAATTATAGCACAAGATTATGGGGAAACAGGCAAGGGAAGGGAGAGGATGGGGAAGGTTGGGCGGAGAGAGGGTAATTGGTGGGACCACACCTACTGGTGCATTTTAGAAGGGTACAGGAGAAACTTACAAAATGTAGAATACAAATGTCTTCATACAATAACTAAGAAAATGTCATGAAGGCTATGTTAAACAGTTTGATGAAAATATTTCAGATTGTACATGAAACCAACACATTGTACCCATTTGCACTAATGTACACAGCTTTGATTTAATGAAAAAAAAGGCAATGGATTATGAACTTTCCATTTGATCATTTATTTGTTCCCCCATGGTGTCATCTATTATTCACTCATATACTCACTCATTGTCAATCACGGAGTGAAAAAATATACCAACAAGAATGTACAGACTCTTTTTGTTTTATCATTTATTGATTTAAGCATTTTATAAGTGAAAGTTTGGACTTTTTAGGTAAATAAAATGCATGACTTATCTAGACAATTTTCATAATGAATTATGTAAATATAACACACAACTATCATTTCTACTTTGTGTTATAAGATTTCCAGGTTTTCATCACTCATTTTTCATGTACAAATTTACCTTGTTCTGCAGTCTGTAAATACAAAGACATTTGCATCATGAAACATACTATTAAATATTTACATTGTGCATGACTTAGAATAGTTACAAATAAAATAAGAAAACGAGTAAAAAGTGGTATCACGTGAAAAGGAAAAAAGATACAGTGGATGTTCATAATCCTGTAAATTGTTTACATAATTTTACATGGAATATTATTCTTAACATTCTAGTAAAATGAGGCATATTTTATCATTTCAATCAGAAAAAGTTTCTCTAAACTTGTACTACTGGATAAAGGAAAATATTTTAAATGTTAATATGAAATATGAAATGAAACTTTTTAAAATTAATGGTACAGGTTTAAAAGATGCATTTGTAAAAAGTAAATAGCTCACATTTGAAAATATGTGCAATTCAGTCATGCACTACATGTGTATTAATATATTTACCTGGCATTATTTGAGGATATAATTTAACTTTGTGATAACTAGATCTTTAAAATAAATTATGCACAAAGTAAATATGATAGCAAAATGGCAGGTGTACAATTGAACTTACATGGCAAGCCAAAACAAAAATTTTGAGTCATGGAATTACAGCAAATTAGCCAAAATGGTAAGATAAGTCAGATTATTTTAATAATTCAGTTTAAATAAAACCCTCCCCATGCAGAGAAAGCTAATGAAAGTCTAGCAATTATAACTATGTGTTTTTATTAAATGAGTTGGGAAACCTACTTATTTATTATATAATAAATAGTGCCTGAATGTCTGATGGAAATGCATTGGCTGTTTATGTATTGAAATGAGTAGGATTAAGTGTGATATATAAAGTACTGTTTTGGAAATGAGACCCTTTGGTTTTATAAAATGGCTACTCACAGTTGAAGAGTCAGAATTCAGGCAGGTTGATATTGAAAAGAAAAATGATATGTATTATTTCTGAAATGCACTTGATTGGTACATTTTAAGAGCATAACGAGATAGTTTTGTCATTTGATTATCAAAGTTAATGTAGTTACAAGCATCTGTTTTAAATTTTAGACTTTTTCCAAGGCAAAACTCTCGGGAGGATTTTTTTTTTTTTTTTTTAAAGAAAAAGCTGTTCATCCAACTCTAAGAAAAATCAGAAGTATTTGTCTCCATGGACCATTTTTCTATTTGAATCTAACCTGACTTCCCTCGTGGTCATAACCTGTCACAATAATGTGAATCATTCTCCTCACGGTCAGAGTAATTTTTGCTCCAAATTCTTAAAGGAGACAATGAATTAGTAGGGTATAAGTTTTAGGACTGTAGATTATAACTATTCAAATTTCATCTTAATTCTTTGTTTTCCTCAACTACATTTATTCTATTTCTACAATCATTATTAAAAGCATTTCTCTAAAGAAATAAAAACAGCTCTTCATCTGAACAAGTATTACGATTTTCTGTCATTTCAAGACAAAGACTTTCTTACGCTGAAAATGACAGGACGTAAATAATTAGTATTATCACTGGAGCCAATTTATACAGTAGCTGCCTGTTTCTTTACAACCTCAAAATAAATCAGTCAATATGAATAAATAAAAGTAGATTAACTTATAAATTCTTCCCTTTTGAAGTTTTTAATTTTTCTCAGTATTTCATGGCATTCCTTTGATGCCTTGACCTGTTAGAGTTTAAGACCACTGAAGTACACAACAAAAAAGTCCAAAAAAAAAAAAAAAACAAACCCAAAATTCAAAAGATATTTAAGTTATTGCAGCATATCTTTCTAGATAGGAAAACAGCTGTATTCTTTCTATGTAATATCCTATTAATAAACACAAAGAAACGTGTAGCATGAAGTCAACTTGTTAAGTGACTTGAATATGACATTACTGCACTAATAATAAAAAAATGAAAAGAATAAAAATTTTCCATTTTGGAGATTAAAGATTCTTATTCTTTAAATCTTGCTTAAGACTTGTTCAAATTATGATAACCTAAAGGAGAAGTACCCAAATGGAAGGCACAACTCTTCTGTCTCCCTTATTATTACTCTTCAATAAGATGCTCAACTTATTTTCCCCTAGGAGTCAAATATTCTGCTATTAATGTTTTAATTTTCCCTGAAAACAAAATAGCATTGAATTGGAATCTGTAAGTGATATGTTGTAAAATGATCCAAGTTATGTTTTTTTGTGTTTACTAACATAGCCATTTGATAATTATGGCAAATATGTCAAAATTGTTGTTAAAGACAGCTATCTGAATATAAGTTAAAACCTCAAAGGCATAGAGCTAAGAAGTATAGAATACATTGCATATTGCTTTTTTAATACAGTAGATTTATAAAATTGATGGCAAATGTTTTCAAACCTTCAAAAAATCACTCTAAATATCGTATCATGCCCAGCTGAGTTTGGATGAGTGCCCAGGAAATGAGACAGTGTACAAGTTACGTGTAGAGAGAAAGCCAGTCAAACCAAGTGGCACATGGTGCATCTGCCTCACTGGAAAGTAGTTTTGAGACAACAATTTCTCTACAAGTAGAAAATCCTGTTTTCCATTTCAATTTTTAACAGTGTAGCACTCACATTAAAAAAAAAAAATTGACTATTTAAAAAAAAGAAGACTTTTCTAAATTATTTGTAGGAGCTGAAAACAGAAGATTGTCTAAAAAAGACTGACCCGATACCTCTTGAAAAAGTGTTTAATTTCAGTGAAGAATACATGTGTTTTTATCAACCCGTGTTTCTCTTGACTAACAAAGTTTGGGTAAGTCCCAGTCTTCTCAGTCACCTCTGTCCCCAAATGATCCATGTCTGTGAACTCACCTTCTTTCTGTCATCTTACAAATCCACAGTGTTCAGTCATTCAAAGTGTAAAAGGAAAAGCCTCAGTTAAAATAGTAAAAAATTACTGTAATGTACCTTACATGATCTAGAAAGAAATAAAGGAAGAGTAGAGAGAAGGAAGGAAGAAGGAAGGGAATGGGGAGGGCAGGAGGAAGGAAGAGAGAGACGAGGAGGGAAGAAAAGAAAGAATGAAAAAAAGAGGTGCTTAGAGTACTGACAAGTTTTAAAGTCCTAATCAGTTTACTGCACATAAAACCTATATATACAGCCCATTCATTTTACATTCACCAAGAGTCCTATCCAGAAATAGTACCTAACTTTATTGATATTTACAGCCACATTTGATATTTGGACTCTTGTATGGCTTTTCACTAGCATGAAGACTATACTAATGTTTAATTAGATTATGCAGCAAATATTGCTTAGAGACATAGTACCAGATTTTCCCAGTGGAAAACAAATTCTGCACTGGTGAGCAGTTATAATGCAAGAAGATTTTTTTTTTATTTTTTCTTTTGTCCCTTTAAATATTCACTCTGATTAGTATATTTATTAAGTTTCTTGTTTGTTTTATCAAGATTTTGACATGCTGAATTTTATGACATTCTGTTGAATATGATAACTGTGTTTAAAAATCTATATTCAGTTATCCTAACTACCCATTTTCGGCTTTCATCTAGGTTAACAAGGTTGGACTACTAACATGATTTTAAAACAGGTAAAGTTTGATTTTTCTGTTTTTTTTTCATCTTTCTTTAATGGATTCCTTTTCTTTGTCTGCATTGTATTGTAGATAAATTCAGCTATTTCATATATGATCATAACACCTCCTATAGTCAGGTAATAATTTGTATTTTAGTAGGAAAATTTTTTAGACAGATTAATTTTAGAAGTCAAAAGAAAACAATGAGCACCCATTATTCCAAGTCACTGAGTTGCATAACAAATGAAAGGGACAGCTTGTACAAGTGCCTGGTGACATGAAACAAATTAAAAAGACAGGAATAATAATTTTGGCTGCCTTCTAATAATAAGTATTTTTACACCAGAGCAAAAATAAAGAATTTTTGGGCTAAGCATAGTGGCTTACACCTGTAATCTTAACATCTTGGGAGGCTGAGGCAGGGGGATCACTTGAGGCCAGAAGTTGAAGACCAACATGAGCAATATTTCAAGACCCTGTCTCTACATAAAAGAAGAGTAAAAGAGAAGAAAGAGAGAGAGAGAGATAGAGGAGAGAAGAAAGAAAGAGGAAGGAAAGAAGGAAAGAAGAAAAGAAGGGAGGCTAGCGACTGAGTATGTACCTGCAGTCCCAGCTATTTGGGAAGCTGAGCAAGAGTGTGGATTAAGCTTGAGTTTGCAGTTTTTTCCCTCAGACTCGCCCTGAATTCCTTTAGATAATGTATACTGTTCTCTAGTTTATCTAGCGACTTGGATCGACATCAGAGATCATTTCTTCCATTTGAGAATACTTTCTAGACCAAGAATACAAAAAGTTTATGTTTGCAATGTGGTAATTAATACCAATAAAATTCAGAGGGAGAGTTTCATGTTGTTAATAAATCATCTGGCATCTTCAATATTTTGCTTTTTTTAAGTGGAGATTTTGCTTAAAAGGCTAAATAAAAGGGGGGGGGGACTACACAAATGGTTCTACACAAATACCCAGACTCAGATTGCCTCAGTTGCGGAAGGTAGTTACATTCATTTGCTCGCCTTGAAAGTTTGTGATATTGACCATGAAGGAACTTCCTGAAAGGCAATATAAGCAGAATTCTCTAGGAATTTAGGTTTCATTTGTTTGGGAGTGTATAGGTTCTTGTCAGTCAGAGGTGATGTATAAAACGTTTATATTAGTTGTTCAAATGATTTGAATATAAACTTGCTTTGACTTAGATTTTGTTCTGAGACGTTTGAGATGCTTTGCTCTATATACTAATGGGGACAAACTTGAATACAGTGTTATTTGACTGTTATCCTTAACCTTTATACTATCAAAAAGAGTTTAATTTTTTAAAGTAAAAGAATAATGCTAAATCTGAAAACCATAGCTCAATGCCCACAGTTTGTTAGTCTGTCATATTTATGGCATCTAATTTTCTGTAACAAACAGAAAATTTGGAAGAACAATCATTTAAATATATCATTTGCAATTAGGTGTTATTAACAGAGGATCAAACCCTAAGGAATCCAGAAACAAAATTAATTTTCTTTCTCCTTGCTAGAGAGAAATTGATACATTTAGAGAACTTTCTAAAGCCTCCAACGTTTTGAGTTTGGGATGTAAGTTGACTTTTTGGGGATGATAAATCTTTGACCGAAATTACTTTTCTAATTGATAATTCTGATTTATTAAAAATTGTTCCTGATTTTTCCTTCTTTTCATGTTTCAGTTCTAAACAAACTCTGCAGGAAGTAAAAAAAAAAATTGAATGACAATATGAGACTACTTACCTACTTTTAATTTTAGAATACTGAGAGTATATCTTCCTCCCTTTCACAGAATACCATCGAGTGCTACAGGTGGTTCTCTCCCCAGTCCAAATTCTCTGGTACGTCCTTTAAGAGACGGACAGGCATCTTTCTACTCTACAGTTGAACATTGTTTTGCAGCTGCCAAAGCCCAATTTGAGAAGAGTGTTAAGAAGAAGATGGAATACAGTACAGCCCCCAAGATGATTTTACAAGTTTTAGGGCACAAAATAAATATTTCCTATCCTTTCTTTCCTCAATGAAAGAAAGGTGTAAATTTCTGTTATATCAGAAGAAAAACAATAAAAAAAGGATACATGAAACTAATTATATTCCTCTCACTGAATACTAGTTCAGCTAGGCATGTTATAAATGCAAATAAAAATGTTTTGTTTTAGTATCACTTGCACATCCATAGTCTGTTTTTCTGTGCTAATTTTAGCAGGCTTTCTTTGTGGCATATGGAGAGCCAGTATTTGGCTTTCTTTGTTCCTTCATCCCAGATGTTCTGACACTTTTCATTTACCTTCATCACTGTAACCAAAAAACGGGTTCTCTCTGCCACCTTCAGAGAGTTTCTATTTATAGCTCTGTGAGCCTCCATCTCAGCTTCTCTGGGAAGTGCAGCTGCTGAGAGGCACGCTGCCTCCTAAGAAAATTAAAAATGGCTTGTGAAGGTTTTAATTTTTTTTCTTTTTCTCTTTTTTAAAATGAGTGACCAGTAGTCAAGTAAATCGTTTGGCTTTCATTAAACCAAACATGTCTATAATTGCAACTGCCTTTCCTTTAAGTGTCTCTATACCTTCCAGAAGAAAAAAAATTCAATCTCTTTTCTTAAATCTCATCTGAAGCTCCTACCCACCCCACTCCCTCCATCTGTCACTTTCTCCTGAGTTTGATGTATAACTGTCAGGCAGCAAAATACAAGAAATTATCTTCAGAAAGTGAGATGGTACAAAGAAATAATTTTGCACAGTTCTCAAGATACCCCAATTATTACTTTTCTGTCTAACTTAGATCGAATGCCATTTAACAGACCACAGCAAAAATATATTAAGTGGAAACATTTATCTCCAAATACTGAAAAGACCACAGAGGAAGACTGAATTTAAACTGATTCCTTCATTTAAAAAAAAAATGTATCAAAAGAATAAAAAGCTATTCTCAGCCTTGCCACTTAGCTTTTCCTCTTTTTCCTGCTTTTGAATAATAAGCAAGAGTACATAAGTCTAATGTTGAGAACGTCAGATAAGCAACTTGGTGGATTAACTGAGAGGATTATTTCAATGTAATTTAGTAGATTCAAATTAAGTATTTTCTATTACTACGTATTTATTATCACTCAAAAGCATTCTTATTAAGGGTTTAATTATCCAGTGTAACTCAACAGTATATTGTAGAAATCTTCTCAGTGAATTAACAATCCTGTTTAATTTTGATAGGGGAATTTTCCAAATTGTGGGCAAGAGGATGCTAAATATTGTTATGAGTAATAGGAAGATAAAAATAAAATATTAGCAAACCCACCTATTATTCTAATATGTTCAGATTTATGATTGGAGGAGCATTTACCTGAGGAGGCACCAATAGGAGCTATAATCTTATTTAGATGTTTAGGAAAGGATCCTAAAATCATAAGGTAAATAATCATCTCATTTTTAGAGAGTGCTCAGTGTAGCATTTACTAGTTACTTTTAACTATAATCCTTATACAGTATTCTAAATGATGGAGGAGTAAATTTAACTATTTGAGAACTTACTGACTATTCCATATTTGATTAAAATTGTGATTAAAGAAGACTAAAATTATGAATTATTCATTTTGAAATTTGTGCAATTGTTCTCAGACATTTATTACTTAAACTACATATGATTTTCTGGCATATTCTGAAGTCAAGGTAGTATTACACTTAACTAAACCTTTGTGTAGCTGTCATAGACAACATTGATAGTGACCTCTTGTAGCTTTTCTTTTTCCTTTTCTTTCTTTCTTTTTTTTTTTTTTTGAGACAGAGCATCAAGCGAAAGCCTTGTATAGAGTGCCGAGGCATCATAGCTCACAGCAACCTCCAACTCCTGGGTTTAAGAGATTCTCTTGCTTCAGCCTCCCAAGTAGCTAGAACAGGTGCCCGCCACAATGCCCGGCTAGTTTTTGGTTGTCATTGTCGTTGTTGTTTGGCAGGCCTGGGCTGGATTTAAACCCCCAGCTCTGGTGTATGTGGCTGGCACCATAGCCATTTGAGCTACAGGCACTAAGCCTTCTCTTACCTTTCCTAAGACTTTATCAAACCAGAATTCAAATTGGTTAATTCATCCCAATATCCATCTATATTTTTGCAAACCCTACTTTCTCAATCACCTCTTCCAACCTCTAATTTTATTCGTTCATCCATCCTTAACTTCCTCCTTGCTATCCTTAACTAAGATAGAAAGATTTAGGCAACATCAGAAATAACACACAAATTCCTTAAAAGGAGTAGACATCATAATATAATAGGTATTTTAAAAACTGTACATAAGAAATAATCTGTAGAAGTATACGAACTACTTTATAGCATGTTTGCAAATCAGTAACTTCAGAGATAGATGTAGCATGTCATTTGTTCAGATTTTTCACTGTCTGCAAATGAATAACTTCTGAGATAGGTGAAGCATATCATTTGTTCAGATTTTTTTAGCTAAGTCAATCTTTGCACTCATTTTGCGATAAAATAGTGAATAGCTTTTAAAAGTCCACAACATCTGTATTATTGCTTGTGTAAAGCACATTTCTATTTCCCCAAAGGCTCCATGAAATGCTCAGAAGTGCAAGTTTCAAATGGCATCACCACTATGGCTTAAATTATTGCTTGAAAGGTTGTTATCAGGTATTGCTAGGAAATCACTTTTAGATGATTTTACAAGTCGATGTGAAAAGTCCATAGTGAGACCAAGTATTAAATTGGTGTCTTTTCAAAACATAAAAATCAAAGTATTCAGAAGTAAGGCTGTCACTTTGTCATTTGTGTCTGTATCCTAAAGTTCATAGTTTGTGCCTCAGTGGTGAGGATCAGCAGAAGCTGTGATTCACTGCACAGTGTTGGCAGCAACTAAGGAAATGGTACCGTATCTAGTGCGCCTAATAGCCCTATAGTGAGCAATATTCATCCCTCAAGCTTATCAATGTTGACGTCTGTCTCAAGTTGAAAGGCTCATGTTCACAAAGCAGACGACAAACTGGAAATCAAAGGTAAAATTGAAACATATGAAGGGAAAAATGGTATGAAGCTCTGAGTATTTACTTTCCTGAATAACTTACACGTGAAATAATATATTGTTATCTCCTTGTATTTACTCCTATTAATTGGGATTATCTGAGTACTTGTCAATATTTCCCAAGTCTGGCTGTATGTCAGTATTACTTAGAGTGACTTTCTAAATACGGATTCCTAGGCCCTACCTAATGAATCCAACACTCTGAAGGTAAAACCTAGTGATTTGTATTCATAAAACTCCCTGGGTAATTCTTGTGAAGACAGTCAGTAACTTCACTGTCAGTTAGTTGGACCGTTGAACTAGATCATCTCTTATTAAGGATGGGATGGTAATGAGGTACTTAACTGAAGCCATGACCTGGTTACCACGTATTGGAAATAAAGACATGCACTTTCCTTCTCTACATCTCCAGGTCTTTCAGGAAAGGTGATTCCTTTAAATCATGTAATATCTATGTGCAATAAACACAAACACACACAGAATATTCATCACTTAATAATAAAACTATTTAACAATATGAGATCAGCAGTGATTCTTCTCGTATTATAAATGTATAGATGACTTTTTTAAAAAGAAAATGAGGAAGGAAAGAAGGAACAAAGGAAGATGACAGAAAGTGGAAGAACAGCAGTACCGAGGGTTCAATTATTTGAATCAAGTGTGAGGAAGGAATTTTGCACACTATCTCAATGTACAGTCTGACGAGATCATGCTCATCTGTATACACTATCAGTGTCTTCGTTCACCACCATAAGGATCCTGAAAGTGAGTCTACAGCCGGTGTCATTTACCCACTGAACAATAAATTTTGTTCAATTGTGAACACACTTTATGTGTATGTTAAACTGGCTGGTTGTGAATTAGGTATATTCATAACAAGAGCTGCCATAAAACCGTCACTCAGACTGGTACACGCTAAAAGTTAATTCAGCTGCTCATGTATCATGATTTGGGGCTTTATCTAATAAGCTCTCCTTATAGAAGCTTCTGAAATGATGTAATTTTTGTTGTTGAAGGTCTATTACCTAATAATGGAAACAACTTAGCTATGATAGGGGCCTTGGTTCTTGGGCTAAAGTTTCTACTGGTGCCACCCAAAGTCCATTCAGAGTCATGTGTGATTAATTCCAAAGTACATGCGGTGAGTTTACATGGAGCACTTGAGGTCTGATTGTATTTTGAAGAAAGAGCAGAGGAAGAAGCTGCAGATGGAAGCAATGACCCTGCACGTCTGCCAAGGGTCAGCTCACTGCAGAAGTGCAGTTTTCCTCAGACCTGGCACTGTGTGGGTGTCCCTACCACCCAGACCAGCATCAGTGGTTCTCTCCATGGCCATGCCAGGTTCAGGAGAATGATGTCTGGTGGGGCTAGGCTTTGAGGGGCTGAGATGGTTTATAGTTATAGCATGGAGGAAGAGAGCATCTGGGATGGGCTAAGTAGTGCTCAGATAGCAAAACAAGACAGAAACCTGTGTGTAGAAATTTTACTTTCTGTCCAGTTCATCCATAACACCTGCCCTCCACAAATCAAGAACTCAAGAAGCCTGCAACAAATATATATTTAATGATAGTCATAATCTTAAGCAAAGTCCTGATACAGGGTAACTTCAGATCCACTATTTTCTTTGGCAGCAATATGATTGTGTATAAAACACAGAGCCTGGAGGTTTTCCAAATTCTCCAAGGCTTTGCCTTTTGCAATTTTGCTTTATTGCTGGAACTCTTTGGAGGAATTTAAAGGCCTTGCTGCCCTGTGGATGAGATTTTGTTTGAGTTGTCATTGTTTGAGTCATCGTCTGAGATGCTAAAACCAAAGATCTGCTCTCCAGTCGCAGGTGTGGACGCCTGTCTCAGAGTCACAGCACATCACACAGAATACTGGGTTCCACACATCATCAGACAGTAAAGGAAAACCCAAAATAATTCAAAATATAAGACAAGAGATTAATAGAAAGGCAATTTTAGATACTTGGGACCCACCCAGAATCCATGTCTTTTTTTCCTTCTTATTTTGAGTAAATGTTAGGGGATTCTGATTTCGTTAGATAACTGATTTATTTGCAGTTGCTGGCTTCCTCTCATCTAGATGACCCTGGTGCTAATGGAAACTACTGGTAGTGATGGGCAGTCATGAAGTACCTTCTTCAAATTAGCTGCTTAAGAAACATTCAAATACAGGAGCTATAGGTGCCAAATTATATTTTAAAGTATTCCTTTTAGAGTGGGTTAAAGCCATTTCCCCAATTGCTTGGTTTCTAAGGGAACATCATGTAAATTCCTTTTAACTGCCATACTAAAATGCACAGATTGTAATAGTTTACAAGTGAAAATACAGTATAGATATTAGGCAAATAAAATACCAAATGCTGCCACATTACTACAGTCACAATTCATAGGAGAAAATATGTAGACTGCATTGTGTAGGATAAATAAAAATATAATGCTTTTTCAAAGCTTCTGACTTCTGTGAGTACCAGTAGAATGAACATACATTTTAGATAGTACTTTACACCTAGGAACAGTGCATTTATAACAATCAACTGTAATAGGTTGGCAAAATGAAAACAGATTAGACTGTGGCCTCATGCTATCACTTCAAAAATATATTTAGATTATACTATATGAAAAATGTAGTTTACTTCCTGTTGGTGATAGGTAAGAGAGGTCCAGCATGTTATTCAGTGTGACATTTGTGACAGTGTAAATGGCTACTTCTTCTGTAGGTAAAGTTATATAAACTAATATGTATTTTGTGATTCTTCTGACAAACTGAATGTGTGTGTGTATATATATATATATATATATAATAATTCTTCTCTTGAGCCCTATCACCAATTACCAGATAATGGAGTGGATTTCCAATGATGCTTTAAAATTTGTTTCCCACACATATTCTTAAGCACAGAGAGACTAGCCGTGTGTTTAGAATAGTTGCTTAGACAAATCTTTACAAAAGACAGAGAAATAGATTTTAGGATTCCTGGAAGTCTTGTGGTTTACCACCCAAATTTCTGTTGATTTATTATGTCATTTTATAATAAGCTCTATTCTACTGTATAGAATAGGCAGAAATAACTTCAGGGAGCCTGGTTCTCTCTTCAGGCCAAGAGAAGCCCATCAACATGGACCCAGCATTTTCTAATGTCACCATGAGGACTGAGTTGCTCCCAGTCTGCTTTCCACACCAGCTGTAAACCTCCCCAGCATCGCCTATGAAGAAGTGGATTAGTCACCTAGTCCCCTGAAGAGACTTCTTTTTGTGTGATAACTCCCATGAGAATGCCTTCCTCATGTATAGGAGCCTATGTGTAGCCGCCTATAAAGCCTAGACCTCTCCCCCTCATGTCACTGGAAACATAAACAGGTCTAGAGAAGAGGGGGTCAGGCAGGGCTTTATAGAGCTCAGGGTCTACCTCCTCCTCTCTTCACATAACAAGTGTTGCACTACTTTCTCACGTACCCCAGGGCGAGGACAGGCTCAAATTTGGAAAAGGGATCATGATTATAACAAATATTTGCATATTTTAAATATTTTCTACCCACACACACTTAGAGAACTCAAAAACGTTAATTAAGCCTCACAGACTACATTGGAAATTAGTTAATATACTTCTCAGTTATGTCATAAACCAAATCGTAATGCAGCCAAAATTCCTCAACAGAAAAGAAATAGATTGCATTCAGTAGACGTGAGCTACAAATGAATAAGAAAACAACCACTGCAGGGTTTCAAGGAAACAAATGCTCCCAGCTCACTAATCTCAATAGAAACTTAGGTTTTATATCTGATGTGAAATAAGAGAACCCTGGATGCGCTGTACTCCTAATTTTAGTGTGAGCCAATAATAATATTTTCATGCAGTATCGATTAATGGGAACAGGTCTTCATTTTAGCAGGACATGTGATAGAAATCTGTCTGTCCATCACTGTAGTAATTCTATGTGTTCATGAAGATGATTCACTGAACTTAAAAGCCACATCAATCAAACTGCAAGAACATTTAAGAAAAAAAGCTCAATGCCATAAAATACAGGGTTTTCCTTGCTTTGTGTTATGCAACAAAAAACATTCCTAGCAAAATGTCCCAAAACCTATTTGTCACTAATGCCAGGATCCAGGAATTTGCTTCCAACGTGGCAGTCAGCCTTAGGATGCATGAATTGGGGAAGGGAAAATGGAGTTGTCAATATGTCATTTGGTAGAATGCTGTTTATCAGAATGCAGATTAATGTTGCAAAAACTACATATATTTGTAAGTTCTAAGTTGAAAAGGGTCTGATGTAGCCAAGCATATCATTTTAACTGATATTTGTTAGACAGCAAAGAAGACTTTCTTAATGTTGGTTAGACATATATCTGTGATTAGAAAATTCTATTTCCTCTGGATTTCATGCTACATTAATTAAACCTAAAAGATATTTATAAGCATACATATAATGCTTTCTCAGCATCTGAAATCCTTGGTTACATATATTCTCAGTCCAAGCACTAATCTCTCTAATTTAGTCAAATAGATTAATAGGTTCTCATTACATAATATACCAACAGGACAGTAGGAGATTTGGAAAATCCAACAATAGTGTGTGAAATGTAATTATCGAGACTAGAAGAGACATGTATAAAAATAGGTAATATCCCTAAAATATTTTGCTGAGTTACAATTCTCCCAATTGGGAAGTTTACCACATTGCCATGATATATGCATGAAATGTCTGTTCAGAAAAAGAAAATTAGAAAATATTCCTCACCTACCAACTCACTAAATGTAGGAATATATAATCAAAACTGGCTCTCAAAAGTGGTACAAATATATATGGAAAGACACTTGTATGTGTGACAAACAAGAAAACAGAATCTATTCATTGGTTAGTTTTGAAAGGGCATCCATACTTGTAATTAAAATATATATATATGACCAAAAACACTCATAAATAGACACATCTTATTTCTCCTCATGCTCCAGCTTTTTTATTAACAGTAGTCACCCATCTTTTTCTATGATTATTGCCTGACATAACACAAAAATTCCATACTTGTTTTCAGCAATGCACTCACTGAGAGAGAAACAATCTCTCTATGCTCCTGTCATGACCCAGGTGCTGGGCTTGTGCTTTTTGGAGGAGTCTTTGATCTGCAGCAGGTCTCAGAGGCTTGTCTCCCGAAGGAACATGGTGCCGATGTTGTAGGAAACTTTTTTTATTCTTGATGAGGAGAGAGAAGGCTTTGGCTGCTTTGGACCAGTTCTTACCTCCAGGAAATAGCAGATCCCAGGGATTTCCTTTGGAAAGTTATCTGGAAGCTCTTCACGGGACCGAGGGATGAATATGAAACTTTCTTCTCGTTTTAATAATCTAAGAAGAAAATAGAAGGTGAATCAGGGAGGCAGGGCAGATATAAATAATGGACAGAAAAGTTAAAGGCTCGGGAAGCTTATCTGTGACTACTCCCATGCTTATGGACCCTGTTTCTTTGTACAGATGTGACCTTCCTAGGATTCCAAATACTCAGAAATGTCATAACACAGGGCAAATCCCTTCATGTTGTACCATAAAAAAAAAAAAAAGCAGTTGTGGTGCCATTTGAAAATATTTTTCAAGTTTGATTTCCTTCTAAACAACATTCCTTGAAAAAATATTTGTTCTGGGGTGGCGTCTGTGGCTCAGTGGGTAGGGTGCCGGCCCCATATACTAAGGGTGGCAGGTTCGAGCCCAGCCCAGACAAACTGCAACAAAAAATAGCCAGGCGTTGTGGTAGGCGCCTGTAGTCCCAGCTTCTCAGGAGGCTGAGGCAAGAGAATCGCCTAAGCCCAGGAGTTGGAGGTTGCTGTGAGCTGTGACGCTACAGCAAACCTCCAAGGGCGATAAAGTGAGACTCTGTCTCTAAAAAAAAAAAAAAAAGAAAAAAGAAAATATTTGTTCAAATTTTATTTTTACCCAAAATGAAAGACCAACGAAACTGCATATTACAGGTTTTATTTCCAATATGTGAAGATTACGTTTAGTAAACACTTGATAAGCTTTAAGGGTGTATCATGTGTATCAAACATCATAATCAGACATTTAACTTTGTAGAACTACATTTCATGACTCCAAGTGTCTGTGCTATCTGCTTACTGATTTCTACACAAGCGTATCATCCAGACAGCAGTTATTGGTCAAATAGCTTAATTCTTCCTTTCCAGTCAGACATCGAGACCTTTTTTCAGAACATTAGCACTCTAGGAGGTTTATGGTTTAAACTTGTCCAGTTCCATGAAAAGTTTAGTTTGACACCCATTTCTAAAAATGTTGCCCAATAATTCAATTTAATTCAACGAGTCTTTATGGACTACTCGTTATTGCCTAAGAAAAAACTCCTAGACGCTCCTGTGAGTATAATCCACAGAGCACAATCCAGGAGGCTCATGGTTTTGTCAACAGAAATATAAAAGAAACAGAGAGTAAAAGAAGCTTTGAAAAATCTCAACAAACAAACAATACAGAGTAATATAAAAATGGTATGGAAGAAAATGGGAGAGGTAGCTACAAAAGTTGCAGAAGTCAGAAGAAAAATGTTACAGTGAGAGGACACAGAGCCTTCAGGGATGAGATTATTATTTAATGATGTGCAGAATTTCAACAAGCAAATAGGAAGAACAACACAATCAATGGGTTAGAAATTAGAAAATTATAAACAGGATCAACAATTCCCAACCATTTGAATGAAGGCTCAGGTGGAGAGTTAGAAAAAAGTTTTAAAGTCTCAAACTAAGAGTTTAGACTTTATTTGGAAGGCACCTTGGAGCTGAAACTGTTATTTGTTTTCTTAAAAACAACTCATGCTCCTAAGTCAGGTTAACATTAACAGTTCCAAGTTATGGTATGTAAATCATGGGTGGGGGGGAGAAACCAAGGAGGGCAAGAAGGAAAAAGGATGTGTGAAAAAATAAGAACATTGGGAGGCACCTGTGGCTCATTGAGTAGGGCGCCGGCCCCATATACCGAAGGTGGCGGGTTCAAACCCAGCCTTGGCTGAACTGCAAAAGCAGAAAAATAGCCGGGTGTTGTGGCGGGCGTCTGTAGTCCCAGCTACTTGGGAGGATGAGGCAAGAGAATCACCTAAGCCCAGAGCTAGAGGTTGCTGTGAGCTGTGTGACGCCACAGCACTTTACCAAGGGCAATAAAGTGAGACTGTCTCTACAAAAAGAAAAGAAAAAGAAAAAAAAAAAAGACAAAATAAGAACATTGCTTAAGCAATGATGATTGTCTCCATACTAAAGAGGAAAAAATTCTGTTACTTCTCGAACTTTTTAAATGCATAAACAAATATTACCCCAAAACAACACTTGCCAGTACTAATAACTGTTATAATAGGTGCAGTCTATATTTAATTTTTATGAGCTTTTATGAGTGGTAGTATTTTACTTTATAAAGGAAAAAATTACAGTTCTAATTGATGATTCTTTAAAAATATTACACAATAATTATATTAATTTGAGACATAAAGAAGTGAGGGTCATTCTAACATTTACAATTTCTTTCAAAAGCCGTATTTCATTTTTTCCCACATAACATAATCCTACGCAAAATTATAAAAAATGCTCTTTTCTGCTAAATTTACAGAGGGTGAAAGCAATAAGTTAGAGTGATTTGCTAAAGGAAACAGCAAGACAGTAGAGGCGGTGGGACTGGGATCTATATCTGTTAACTTGGTCAAGTTTAGCCCTATAGTAAATACTATCACCACAAAAATAGGTCTCCATCACAAAACAACTAAACTGAAGCATAGGTGGAGTATAAATGACAAGAAAAGAATTCATCAATACTGTTGGCTTTCCTTTCATTTGCACAGATGTCAATTTCCTTCTCTCAATATATAATCAGTCACTTCCAAAAAAAAGTATAGAAATCCCCCCAAAGTAGCTTAATTTGGCAGGGGATTCCACAATAATTTTGCTAAGCTCCAAAAGAATAGTCATTGGTGTGCAATCTGTAGGTGTCAATCAATGATGCTAATCAATCAACATTCATTTAATGCTGTGACATGATAAACAGTCCTCTGAATGGAGGAGAAGTAAGAGTATACAGAGTAAGCTAATGTAATTAAAACAAAAGAAATACTCATGGGGAAAAATCAGCAATACAAGACAGTGAGATAACACATGCAATCCAAAAGAAGAAAATCCGTTGGATAAAAGGAGAAATAATGGATTTTAAGTACAAAAGTTAAGATAATAAGGTTCACTTCCATCAACTGTAACATACAGTGAATAGCTCAGTATTTCCAAACTTCCTTAAAGCTCTTAATCAACAATTAGGGCTCCACAAGAGCTGCATTCCCCTCTCCCTGAACTTTTAAGTCCTCAGATTTATCTCTTTACAAGTTAGTAGCCTTATCAAGGTCTTTATGATTTGCCATAATCGAGATTTTCTGACAAAGAAAAGTAAAATTGGGGTTACATCTATGAATGTACTTGTAAATGACAAAAAAAGAAGGTACCAGCCAGTGCTAATGACTTTTATTTATTTATTTTTATTTATTTATTTTTTTTGAGACAGAGCCTCAAGCTGTCACCCTGGATAGAGTGCTATGACATCACAGCTCACAGCAACCTCCAATTCCTGGGCTCAAGCAAGTTGCCTGCCTCCGCCTCCCAAGTAGCTGGGACTATAGGCATTGGCCACAACGCTCGCCCGGCCATTTTTTGGTTGCGGCCATCATTGTTGTTTGGTGGGCCTGGGTTGGATTCGAACCCGCCAGCTCAGGTGTACGTGGCTGGCACCTTAGCCTGTTGAGCCACAGGCGCCGAGCCTGCTGATGACTTTTAAATAATTCATTGACTTTGCCTAGGAGGAAATTCTTCACAATGAATTGATCTCTTGACATTTTAAATAAACTTCATATACTGTGCTAGAAATCAGAGAAAATATCTTTTATGAAATTTTAATTTTCCACATAAACATTTTTGCATCAATAAACAAAATATGAAAAAAAATAATAAAATAAAATAAATATGGTTTTAAATTTCAACAATAAAAATGAGAGCATGTTATTTGGCCTTTATCATTTCTGATGATGAAATTAGGGATTTTACTCTTCTACTTCTGGTTAGGTTAGCCAAAGAAATCAGGTTCTAAATGGCAAAATTCAACATAGACAAAAGCCAACAAAGTAGGAAAAAATGTTTGCAACTCAGATCACACAGGAAAGATAAGTTCCCTAGTATAAAAAAGCTCCTACTTTTTGATAAGAAAAAAAATGAAATACAATTTTTGTAAAAAATGAACAAAGGATGTGATCACTCCACAGGAAATGCAAATGTCTCTTAAAACATTAGAAAGCATAATCAACCTCCATCATAATAAGAGAGATGTGATTTACACTATACTCAGATATCACTTACAGTAAATATAGTGAATATAAATAGAGAAAAAGATTGGGTAAGAACATAAGAGATGCATAAAACATATCTTCAGGGTTGCCCAAGAAAATGCTAACACTGTTGCTTGTGAAGAAACTACGTGATTGAGAGACTGGGAAGGAAAGGAGATGTCAGTGTCTTTTCTTTTGTACCTTTTGCATTTTGAATCATGTGAATGACTTTGAATCGTGGGAAAAAAATAAAATTGAATCTAAAAAATCAATTTTCACTCTCTTTTTGCCACTTCACTTTGGTTGGCTGTGTCTGGCTTCTGTTACTGCCCTCCCTCTGCTTTCCTGGCCCCCTTTCAAGAATTACAAAGTCCACATGATGCCCAAAGCTGGTTTGCAGCTCATGAAATGAAAGTTGTCTTCAGAACATTGCCAAATGGTTTCCAAGCACATTTTAACGTGATGTTTCTGACAGAGCAGCTGTGGTTTCATTTAGCAGAGTATTTGAGCCTTTCAGTCTAAATACAGCATTTGAGTTCTTAGAACAAAAGGTGGTAGGAATGGAAGTGTGATAGGAGATTGTTTTTTCTACATGGCATGTACTAAATTTCAGAACTGAAATTCTATTTATATTTTATTCTTCTGATTGGATTTAACATTGTAAGTAACAATTATTCTAACTCCCATACACGGGTGTATGTTTTACTTTTTGTCTCCTAACTTCTATCTTACAACATTTAATTATTCTCCTTCCTAGCACTGAATGGAGTGTTATAGAATGTTACCACTACAAGAGACCTGAAAGCTCATTTAATGGTGTTATTTCTCATTTAAAAAATCTATCTGATGAATATTAAGAGAATACTAGATAACCTGCTTCCCTCTGTATTTGAACCTGCTGCTTCTGGTGGTATGCCATACAACAATTCATTTTAGATCTTGAAAAGATATGGAGGGCCCAGATAGTTTCTATTAACATAGGTTAAGTTCCAGGAGGGTATTGAGGAGGCCTATGGTGACTCAGAATTGCAGAAACCAGCCTGGCTTGCAGAATCTTAGGAAATAACATGAGAATGTGCCATCATTATAGGAGCAAATAATTCAAACTCAGTTCAAACAAACAAAACTTATGAAGATTTATACAAGCTAAGCCTCCTTCTACATTGCACAATCATGTTATAGTTCAACCTTCTCTGATTTTAAAAACAAAACAGAACACATCCCTTAACAAACATTCTTACCTCCCAGTCCAATCCCCTTGAATACCCATAATAATCCTCAACCTTTGATAAGCAGCAAGGAACCAGGAGAGGAAAGAGAGTTAAAGCTACAAGTATAAGCTTTGACGCCAACGTGAAGGACATGCATCCGATTGCTCTTCCTGTGATATCACACATTCTATGTCACTCAACACCTGCTTTTGAGATTAGAAATGTCCTCAGATGGCCCCAAACATTCCTGACATTTTGATACACATCAAATGTGTCCATATTGACAATAGAACTTCTACTTTTGCCCAATTTTCACATCTGATTTCCATATCATAATTGTTTGAGAGAAGGTTGTGTAAGTTAGTTTGAAGTCCAATGATGTAAACTGGGCAAGCATTGCAATGGGAAGGGAGATGACAACAGAATGGCCCCATCCAGAGACAGGGATATACTGGACTTTGGAGAGCTCTGACAGTGGGTGAACACCACCTGTCAAGGGTTGAGCCAGCTATGGGTCTCAGACTCTGGCTCCCAGGCCAGGGGCTTACCAGTGGCTCCCTTCTGGGCCTCCCTCTACCTCCTTTGAAGCATTCCTGGCAAGATGAGGCACTGTTAGGGCTCATGGGAATTGATTAGGGATGAAACAAGGTCAGCAGGACTACAAGGAAGAAGGAGAGTTATGGCCTTCTAGATAAGAACATTACAAAGGGCCCTGCTGTGAAACAAGGAGTGTTGGTTGGTTGTGACCTAGTTAACCAAGTATGTTCTGTTCCCACAAAATGTGACATCTAGCCAGTGATACAAAGTAATGATCACAGTTACAGAACAATGCACATCATAATTGCCACAAACATCACAAGACTAACAGGCACCACCATACAATCACCAGTAAAACAGCAGTGAATAATTATTCCCACAGAAGAAAGGAAATTGGGTTTAAGTAGCACCTGAGATAATGTACAACCAGTAAGACCAGGACAACATGCCTGAAGGCCTAAGGGGAGCCGGTGAGAATTCTTGTAGATAATTATAGCAGGAATTAGGATAAAACATTTATAATGACGTACTGCCTTTGTTGGGTGTCTCCTCTCACTCAGAGGGACTCTTTTCCCCTTTCCTCTCCCTGGAAAAGTCCATGCTTATCTACACTTTGCTTTAAATAAAACTGTGCTCAATGCTACTGCATTGGCCCCAGCTGCTCCATTTTCATTTCCCCTTTATCATTTTGACAAACCTGCACATTCTGCTAAGTGACCAGACCAGGTCTACGGAACAGCCTGAGGGTCTTTGGAGACCCCTTACCTCTGACAGTTGGCCTCTGACAGGAATACTTGTTTTCCCAAGGGAAACCATGATGGAGCAAAACCCGCCAGTTCTCTTCACCTTACATTGGTGCTGGCACATGAAAAGGTCATTTACCTGACTGATACGATGGGGAGATCCTGACTTCCACTGGTCCACACTCACCAAAGGGTGGGGCTCCTGAGCGGGAAGGCCTTTGCCTTCCTGCATCCTCCGGCTGTCTCAGGCTTGCTCTGAGCCTGTGCCTGCAGGATGCCTGTGCATTTGCATTCAGCCAGGAACAAACCGTATCTGTTTTCTGACTCTAGCTCCTCACTTGCCTCTTTTACTATGCTCTTTTCCCTTCCTGAGGTGCTCTTTCTTTTTCTTCCATTTGGCAAGATGTCACCTGTCTACCTAGCAAGGGTGTGTGAGCATATCAATTGCCCTGGGATCATCAAAAAGAAAAGTTAGGGTTATAGTACTATAGCTTAGTGCTTCCTGAAGGAGGCCTGTGTGAGCGTCCTGAACTGGGAAGAGGGTGGGCACTTGAATTAGCCACGTTTCAGTGTGAATGTCAACCCCCAACCCATTCTGTCACTTTGGGCAAGTTACTTAATCAAGTTGTCTGATTCTCTGTTCCCTCATCAGCAAACGGGAATGAGTTTTCTTGTGTTTTTTTGTAAAGATTAAGTTAAATCGCATATGTGCTTAGCACATAATCAGTGCTCAATAAATTGAGCCTATTATTTCTTTGTAGCTATAACTGGTGACATCAGGAGTTCTTGGATGCACGAAGCTGTGTCGACTCCAAGAACAACACATGCAAAACCTCACACACAGTACTGAGTCCTGGTAGGTGCACCCTCTGCTTGCTGGGGGAACATGGGCCTGTGACCCACCCCCACAAAGACTTTTCTGGAAGGGGCAGAGAGATGTATCCTTGTGATCCCTGCATCTAAGGGTCTCTGAGTAGAGGGGTCAGGTGGAGCTCCCGAGAGTCTGGCACAGTGAGCAGGGCTTGCTAAGCAAGAGAAAGCCTTTGGCAACAGCTTCTCAACAAGGGAATGAGAACAGCAGAGGGGTGGCCCTGGCAGGCAGTAGGCGTGGGAGGATGGGGGGAGCATTGCTAAGGCACCAGTAGGCATCTCTGAAGCAATGTGGCCTGGCCTGTTTGCCAACTAAGGCAGTGCTGCTGAGGCAGCTCAGCATGGCCTTGGCCTGGCCTATTTGCCAATTGTAGCAGCTGCAGCAGTGAGATCCTGAACTAGATCAGAAGCAGTGATGAGCTCCACTGACAGGAGCTCTGTGGCAACAACCATGCAGATCCTGAGAAAAGAATATAGGACCATGTCTGCATGGCCGTGGAGAGGACAGCTGAGGAATGTAGGTATGGTGGTGACAGCCAGCAATCTCATGGTTTGCTTCATGGTGTATTTGCTTCCTAGGACTGCCATAACAAATTGCCACAGACCAGGGTGCTTAAACAACAGATGTTTATTTTCTCACAGTTTTGGAGGCTAGAAGTCCAAGATCAAGGTGCCAGCAGGATAGGTTCCTCTTCAGGGCTGTGAAAGAAAATCTATTCCATGCCTCAATCTGAGCTTCTGGTGATTTACTGGCAACTCTTTGTGTTCCTTGGCTTGCAGACACATCACCCTGGTATCTGCCTTCATTTTCACATGGTGTCCTGGGTGTGTGTGTCTGACTGTGTCCTAATATCTCCTTATAAGGACACCAGTCATATGGGATCAGGGCTTACCTTAATGACCTCATTTTAACTTCACCTTATTTTCAAGTAAGGTCATGTTATGAGTACTGGGGCTTAGGAAAATGTATCTTTTTTAAGGGATATAATTTAACTCATAACAATGAGCTAGTCTCAGAGGCAGAAGGGGGTCATTTTTAGAAGTATGTGGTATTATGGAATATGCTTTACTTAATAACATTGGATCCTTAGGGCTTCTATTCCCATCTCGTTGGGGAAATAATATACCCGGGCATTTAGTCTCCATTTGGTCTGACATTTTTATAACTTGGCCAAAAGATGGCGTTAGAGAAGATGGACCATAGTCAGTTGATCTAGATTCTTACGTTAAGTCATTTTTTGGCCCAAATTGAGACATAAGTCTGGACTTGGTTAGCTTCCAATGAGGTTATAAATAATCACCTTTGATCAGATCTGAGGCATTGCTTGGTTTTCAGGTTTGCCCTTGGTTATGACTATCCCAGAAAGAACATTTCCATTCATTCCCTTCTTAAACCTAAATGAGGCTTACAGAAGTCTACCCAGGATTTCAACCACTATTTCCAAATCCAACAAAGAGAAAGCTATTCTTGCAAGTAGGTGTTATTTATCCTTCAATAATCATTGCAAAGGTAGAGTTCACCATTCTTCTTATGAGTCAAGCCTGAGAAAGCTCTGGTTGGAGTCCTTAAACTATAATGAGTCCTTACCCAAGGTTAGGGAGAAAGAATTCCTAAAGTGCAGATTCATAGAGGTATATGGCCACCTCAGGGCATTCTGGGTACCAAGGAAATAAAGAAAGTATTATGAACTACACAATATGGGAATAATATCTCTGCTTCCTTGAATTAAATCTTGAATTTATGAAAAAGTACAAGGAATATTTCATACAACTTCAGTCCTGGCCACCTCCTTGGGAATCTGTGGACAATATGGATAGTAAGCAGTTATGAGTATAAAGTAAGGTTTAAAATGATTCAGACCAGATATGGGAAACACCCAGTCTTCTTTCTCTCATCTGTATCCTAAAGAAACAGTATCAGTAAAAACCATGTCACTTATGCTTGGTGCCTGTGGCTCAACGGGCTAAGGCACCAGCCACGTACACCTGAGTTGGTGGGTTCAAATCCAGCCCGAGCCCGCCAAACAACAATGACGGCTGCAACCAAAAAATGGCCGGGCGTTGTGGTGGGCGCCTGTAGTCCCAGTTGCTGGGAGGTGGAGGCGAGAGACTTGCTTGAGCCCGGGAATTGGAGGTTGCTGTGAGCTATGATGCCACAGCACTCTATCCAGAGTGATAGCTTTAGGCTCTGTCTCAAAAAAAAGAAAAAAAAGCCATGTCACTTACAAGGACCCAGATGTAATCCCAGAATCCTACTTAACACACACAGAGTTCGAGGCACACATATAGCAAGTGATAGAGATGGACCCCAAATTAAATATTTCCCAAACTTGCTTTAGATCAGTGTTTCCCAACAGCAACACAATTGCTATTTTGGGCTAAACAATTCTTTCCAGTGGGCAGCTGTGCTGTGCATTGTAAGTTATTTATCAGCATCTCTGGCCTCTACCCATCTAATGTTAGTAGAGCCCCAGCCTTCCCCCCAGTTGTGACAACCACAAATGTCTCTAGACATTGTCCTCAGTCAAGAATCACTACTTTAGGTAATAACGGTCAGGCCATTTCAACCACGAAAACTTAAGAACCACCTTAAAAAAAAAGAGTAACACAAATGAAAATGCCCCTTGACAGTCCTCAACTCTGATTCTAAAAAGTTTATCAGGAGATAAATTTTTGTAGGGGCTAATTTGACTATCAATTATGTCTATAATCATAGCAGCCTTGTATAAAACATACTGTGCTCTAGAAACAAGAGAGGGACCTGTATGGAAACCTGCTAGCTTAGGCTGCAGTTGATTGGGAAACCTCATGTCAAGAAGCATTCTTAAGAAAGCACATAGGGGGCAGCGCCTGTGGCTCAGTGAGTAGGGTGCCAGCCCCATATACTGAGGGTGGCAGGTTCAAACCTGTCCCCGGCCAAACTGCAACAAGAAATAGCTGGGCATTGTGGCAGGCGCCTGTCGTCCCAGCTACTCGGGAGGCTGAGGCAAGAGAATCGCCTAAGCCCAAGAGCTGGAGGTTGCTGTGAGCCGTAACGCAACAGCACTCTACCAAGGGTGACAGAGTAAGACTCTGTCTCTAAAAAAAGAAACGAAAAAGAAAGTGCACAGAAACAGGGAGGGCCTCTGGAGTCTTGTGGGTCTCCCTTCTTCACAGTGCTACCCTGGGAAAGTCCAGGAAGACTGCAGGGTTACTTACAACAAAGTAAAGTGGCATTTACTGAGCATTGTACAGGCTCAAGGCATTTTACTTTTATCTTATTTAATCCACACAAACCTTAGGAAGTAGACATTATTCTTTCCCCCCCCTTAACAGATAAGAAAACTGTGACTCAGAGAGTTGATGTACAAGTTCCCACACTAGTAAGTGGCACGTCGCAGAAATAAATCCAGTTGTCCTGGCTCAAAATCATATGTTCTTTTTGCTACATGAAACTGCTAGGACAAATTAGATAAGCCTCTTCCTCTTGGAATCATTCTTTCCAAGGTAGACAGAGTTATGTCCTACCCAGCTACATGACTCCTCCAAGCTGTGAAAGAGTCAATTCCCCAGGCTGGTCCTGAGTCAGAAGGCTGCAAACCCCTGAGATGAGCCAGCTCCAGCAAGGCCCTAATAGCTCCCCTGGGGAAGGAGATGGGCACGGTCTTCTCAGAATTGGTCCCTGAGGGATCCGAGCCAAGATGGGACTGGCAGTAACATTCTTTTTTTTTTTTTTAAGAGACAAGAGTTTCACTCTGTCGCCCTTGGTAGAGTACATCACAGCTCACAGCAACCTCCAGCTGTTGGGCTTTGGCAATTCTCTTGCCTCAGCCTCCCAAGTAGCTGGGACTACAGGCACCCACCACAATGTCCAGCTATTTTTTTGTTGCAGTTTGGCCAGGGCTGGGTTTGAACCCTCCATCCTCAGTATATGGGGCCAGCACCCTACTCACTGAGCCACAGGTGCTGCCCTGGCAGTAACATTCTTTTTTTTTTTTTTTTGGTTGCAGCCGTCATTGTTGTTTGGTGGGCCCAGGCTGGATTCGAACCCACCAGCTCAGGTGTATGTGGCTGGCGCCTTAGCTCATTGAGTCACAGGTGCCGAGCCCCAGCAGTAACATTCTTAAGGGAAGATTCAAGCACATGATAGAATCTCCTGTTCTCCAGCTACTTTTTCTAAAGTTTTAAAGGGTAGGACTTTGGTACAATGACATTAACCAATCATCATTCACTTGGGCAGTGACTCACCTGGGGACTAGTCATGGTCCACCGATATGATTGGATAGAGGTTCCTACACATACCCATTCATCAGAATCACCTAAACCTTACCTTGCTAGGCGACCCCCAGAATTTCTGATTCAGTAAGTTTGAGGTCAGACCAGATAATTTGCTTTTCTAAGAAATTTTCAGTTGGTGCTGATGCTGCTAGTCCACAGACCACATCTGGATAATTACAGCACCTGGAAGCCCACACCTGTAATCCCAGCACTCTGAGAGGCCAAGGTGGGAGGATCCCTTTCAGCTGGGTGTTCAAGATAATTACAGCACTTTATTGAGCCACAGATGAGGAAGACCACTTCATAGTACATGGGGGCAAAGTTCCTCCACCCTTTCCCACCCCAGAGTTCATATTCAGATAGGTTTATTCTGGAAACACAAGTTATACCTTCACAGCCCAACAGAACTTAGTCAAGAAGTCAATGGGGCAAGATGAGGAAAGCATAAGATCAGGGATCCATCCTACAGGGCTGACTTCTGTCTCAGAGTGGGTTCTTCCCTTTTCTTTGGGAGCCAGAGTCCCAAGAAGTCCTTGTCCAGCCGCGGAAGAGCATTTCCCACTTGCACGGCTAACTCTCCCCCCTCCCTCCCATCCTTCCCCCAGGAGTTTTCCCCCAACACCTTCCTCCTCAGTAGTTGGTGCCATCCTGGCTCACTGCTTGACTTGTGAGCACACTGGGACCCATGGGGGAAGTGTGGATGCTGAAGTCTAAGCTGACAGGTTATTAGTAGTTTGGCTCATGTGGGAAGGGACTCTGAGCAGGGAAACAAAGTTATTATTGGGGAAGACTGTCTGTTGGCAGGTAAAAGGACAAGAATCCCTGCTGAAAAGAAAACCAGAGGTGACCCAAACCAAGTATCAATGGGTCAGACTCAGAATTTAAAGATGGCATTAATGAATAGTATTTAAATACCCTTTTTCTGAGTTCCCCTTTGGAATCCCTGGCTATTCCTCAGCCATCTCCCTCCCTAATAAAATAGGTATAAGGATGTTAACCTGGTGTCTGTGTTGTTACTGAAGAGGGATTCAAGCGTCCAGGCCTCAATAACTTCAATTGGTATTAAGGCTATACCAAAAATGACATGTCATAATTCTTGGCTTGCTAAAGATATTAATCATGTCATCACAGACTCTAAGTTTGCTCTGCTGATAAGTGACTTGAAGACCAAGATAAGCAAGAATCTCTGAATTCCACATCCCTTCCTTCAGGTGATATGTCAAAGTATAAAAAACCAGAGGAAGATGTCAGAGGCTATCGCAAAAACCATTGAGAAGGCCGAGCAATCATCAAATCAACAGGTTAAAACAGATATTCATGTACCAAGGGTATAAGTTAATATTACTACTATTACCAGTGATGTTAGAAATATGGGGGAGATAATTTGGTTACACCCTCCTCCTTGCTGGTATTGAGGACACAGGATAAGAAATCAGACAAGGATCAAAATACAGTGTCAGCTTTTATATTAGTAAGGCTGGATTTAAGACTGGAGTTGACTTGTGTAGTCAAAGAAGGGGGCCCTGCTATATACGTCCAGGTCTGGTCATGGGGTCTGATGTGGGGACAGCAGGGTCTGCAGAGTAGATACCCACCCATCTATGTGGAGGGTCAAATGCCCATAGATTTCAGGAAAGGGGTTCCTGAAAGGAAACGCCTCTGGTTTGCCTTTAGAACAACACTCTCTGACTCAGTTGCAGGTTAGAATCCCTTGTTTATGAAAAGGAAAGTTGAAGCAGAAAGATAAAATGTGGATTACTCTGGGTTGGGCCTCAAAGACAGGGCCAAGAATAGCAGAAACATTTCATCAGTGACTATCCTGAACTGTTAAGTCATTCCCCCTAGAAGAAACTGGAGGAGGAGATGGGCAGGAGTTTCCTCCCCAGGGTGCTTTTGGCAGAATGCAACATTTGTAGACCAAGGAAGAACACAAAGAGGGGAGTCAACCTCCCAAGCCACAGATACAATAAAAGCTACTTAAATCCTATTGTGCGCCAGGAGCTGTTCTATCCACTTTCATGCATTTGGGATGATCCTGTGAGGTAGGTCTAATCATTCCCATTTTCAGATAAGGAATGGAGGCTCACAGAGGTTGAATCACTTGCTAAGTTGAGGGCACACAGAGCTGTTGTGTCTAGCGGCAGAGTCTGTGTTAGTCCTACCACGTTCAACTATTTACTCTTCTCCAGAACAGACACAGAAACAAAATTGCAAAAGAGTTGGAACTGTGAGTAGGGACAGAAGGGTGAGCATCATAGCTTCCCTGCAGAGCACAACCGATGACACAATTCTTTTAAACTTTTAAACATCTCTCCCTACACACATGTACATATGCTTGTGACTACTGTCTGTCAACTATATGAGGTATGCAAAGTCATGTTATTAAAGTCCACCTGGATAACTGCAGTGATGGCCTGTGCCATGGAGAACTTTGTAGGGTCAAACAATAGTCTACATCTTTCCCATTGCTGGGAACTTCACCAACTGGAAGCCATTAAGCTCATTAAGGGTTTCCTCCTGCCCCTATAAGCACTCTTTAGGGGCTGCAAGAGAAATGCCATTTATACACATTCTCCCAGAAGGTTCCTAGAGTGTGACAGTCTTGACATTTAGGTAGAGATTTCATCATCTGGGCTCCCTGCCAACTGCAGTGGAATAGTTCAAGCCTCCAGCCCATGAAGACTCCTTGTCAGGGACCTGTACATGCTGTTTTACTGAGAGGAAAAGAGAAAGGTTTCCATACTTAATGTTTCAGTAAAAGTAGTCTCTGTGAAGAATACTCTGTGTGGGATGATGGGAGCCAACCACTTGGCTTTCTTACAGGAAATAGGCATATACAATATCCATGGCCTTAACCAAATCATCCTAGTATAATCTGTGTATTTGACAAGATAGAACAAAGAAAGAGCAACAATGCTGGCCACCTTGGTCCCGGAGTTCAAGTTCCAGACCTTACTGAAAGCACATATAGTGAGAAGAAGATGGAGTCAGGGTAGGGCAGACATGACACAGTCTGGTCGGTTTAGGTCCTGCATGTCACCTGGTCTCCCATTCTTATTGTTTTATAAATTTAGTTCCCACCCAAAAGATGTCTTTTTTGTTTGTTTGTGATTCATTTAGGGTACAAAGAATTAGGTTGCACTGATTGCATTTGGCAGGTAAAGTCCCTCTTATAATTGTGTGCCATACACCATGACCCTCCATTCCCCTCCCTCCTCCCTTTTCCCCACTCCCTTGTTCCCCTATTCCCCACCTTGTATTAGCTCATCTACTTGCCTTCGTATTAGAACTGAGTACATGCTTCTCCATTCTTGTGATGCTTTAATAAGAAGAATGTGTTTCAACTACATCCAGGTTAATTCAAAAGATGTAAAATCACCATCTTTTTTAATGGCTGAATGCTATTCCATGGTATGCATATACCACAGCTTGTTAATCCATTCCTGGGTTGGTGGGGGCATAGGTTGTTTCCACATTTTGGCAATTGTAAATTGAACTGTGATAAACAGTCTAGTGCAAATGTCCTTATGATAAAAGGGTTTTATTTTTCTTCTGGGTAATAGGATTGCAGGATCAAATGGGAGGTCTAATTTGAGTTCTGTGAGGAGTCTCCATCCTTCCTTCCAAAAAAGTTGTATTAGTTTGCAGGCCCACCAACAGTATAAAAGTGTTTCCTTCTCTCCACATCCCTACCACCATCTGCCAGTTCAAGACTTTGTGACAAAGGTCATTCTCAAGGGGGTTAGATGATAGACTGATTTTGATTTGCATTTTCTGATGATTAGGGATGATGAGCATTTTTTCATGTTTATTAGCCATTCATCTTTCTTCTTTAGAGAAGGTTCTATTTATGTCTCTTGCTCAGTCATAGATGGCATTGTTGGCTCTTTTTTTGTTGTTGGCTAATTGGAGTTCTCTGTAGATCCTGGCTCTCAAGCCTTTGTCTATTTTGTAATATGCAAATTTCTTTGCCCATTCTGAAGGTTGTCTATGTGCTTTGGTTGTTTTCTTAGTTGTACAGATGTCATTACAGTTTAATTAAGTCCCATTTGATTATTTTTGTTGTTGTTGCGATCACCATGGAAGTCTTAATAAAATCTTTCTGTAGGCCGATATCTACAAGCATTTTTCCCACACTTTCTTTGAGGATTTTTATTGTTTCCTGCCTTAGATTTAAATCTGTTATCCATCTTGAATCAATTTTTATAAGTAGTGAAAGGTTCAGGTCCAGTTTCAGTCTTTTACATGTGGTTATTCAGTTCTCCCAGCATCATTTATTGAATAGGGATTATTTTCCCCAGGATATGTTCTTCTTTGGTTTATCAAAGACCATGTGGCTGAGATAATAGTTTCATCTCAAGGTTTTCTATTTGATTCCAAATGTCTATGTCTCTATTTTTGTGCCCATACTGTGGTGTTTTGATCATTATGGCCTTGTAGTAGAGTCAAAAGTCTGGTAGGGTGATGCCTTGGCTTTGTTTATATTACTAAGAATTGCCTTGGCCATACAGAGTTTTTTTTTTCTGGTTCCATACAAAATGAAGAATTATTTTTTCCAAATCTTGAAAGTAGGATAATGGTATTTTAATGGGGATTGCATTGAACCTGTAGATTGCTTCGGGAGGTATAGACCTTTTAATAATGTAGATTATTCCCAGACAAGAGCATACTATGTTCTTCCATTTGTTATTATCTTCTGCAATTTCTTTTCTTAGGGCATCATAATTTTCTTTGAGAGATCCTTAAATTCTTTTGTTGTTTATATTCCTAGGTATTTCATTTTCTTTGAACCTACTGTGAAGGGAATTGTGTCCTTGATTAACTTCTCAACTTGGCTGTTATTGCCATATACAAAGGCTACTGATTTGTGGACATTGATTTTATATCCTGAGGCATTACTGTATTTTTTTATCATTTCCAGGAGTCTTGTGGTTGAATCTTTGGGGTTCTCTAATTATAAGATCATATCATTAGCAAAGAGGGAGAGTTTGACCTCCTCTGCCCCCACTTGGATGCCCTTTATTTTTTTCTTTTCCCTGATTGTGTTGGTTAGAACTTTTAGCACTATGTTGATTAGTAGGGGAGAAAGAGAACGACTTTGTCTGATTCCAGTTCTAAGTGGAGAAGCTTTCAGTTTTACTCCATTCAGTATAATATTAGCTGTGGGTTTGTGGTCAATGGCTTCAATCAGATTAAGAAATGTGCCACCTATGCCTACACTCTTCAGTATTCTAATTAGAAAAAGATGTTGGATTTTATCAAATTCTTTTTCTGCATTTATTGAGAGGATCATATGGTCTTTGATTCTGCTTCTGTTGATATAGTGAATTACGTTTATGGACACGCGTATGTTAAACCAGCCTTGAATTTCTGGGATGAAACCTGCTTGATAATGATGTATACTTTCTTTATTGTGTAGCTGCAATCTATTGGCTAGGATCTGAAGTTCTCCTTTCTAGTTAGGTCTTTTCCTGGTTTTGGTATCAGTGTGATGTTTGCTTCATAGAAAGTGCTGGGGAAGATTCCTTTCTTCTCAATTTTTTGAAATAATTTCTGCATTATGGGTATAAGCTCTTCTTGGAAGGTTTGATAGAATTCTAATGTGAAGCCATCTGGACCAGGGCACTTATTTGTTAGGAGATTTTTTATTGTTTCTTTGATCTCAGTGCTTGAAATTGGTCTGTTCAAGTTATCTATTTATTCCTGGTTAAGTCTAAGGACAGGGTGTGATTGCAAGTATTGATCCATTTCCTCCACATTGTTAAATATCTGGGGGTAGAGTTTCTTGTATTACTCAGAGATAATCTTTCGTACTTCTATGGTTATTTCCCCTCTATCATTTCTGATTGGGGTTATTAGAGATTTTACTTTTCTGTTTCTAGTTAACCTGGCCAAAGGTTTATTAATTTTATTTATTTATTTGAAGAACCAACTTTTTGTTTGGTAATTTTCTGAATGACCCCTTTGTTTTCAATTTCATTAATCTGATTTAATTTTGGTTATTTCTTTTCTTCTGCTGGGTTTGGGTTTAGATTGTTCTTCTTTTGCTAATTCCATAAGGTGATTTATGAGTTTATTGATGTGCTCTCTTTTTATTTATCAAATATAGGCATCTAATGCAATAAATTTCCCTCTTAAGACTGCTTTTGCTGTATCCCACAGGTTTTGGTAACTTTTGTCTTCATTATGGTTATGTTTGACGAATTTAACAATTTCCTCCTTTATCTCTTCCTGGACCCAACTGTCATTCAATATAAGGTTGTTTAATTTTCTTGCCTTTGTGTGGGGATGAACAGTTTTGTTTGAGTTTGAGTGGAAATGTTGATTTCCACATTTATTGCCTTATGGTCTGAGAAGATATAAGGTATAAGATCTATTCTTTTAATTTTGCTGAGGTTTGATTTGTATCCTAGCATGTGATCTGTTTTGGAGTATGTTCCAAGGGCTGATTAGAAAAATGTTTCTGTTCTCTCATCATCAAACTGCCTAATTTAGAAACCTATAGGTTTCTTTTTCCTGTAGAGGAACTGCCTATACTCCACAAATGTAGGGCCTTGGATATCAAAATGGTTTGATTTAATCACAGTTGCATTTGTCACCTGAGCAACCCTAACCTGCTGAATCTCAAAGAAGGGTCAGAAAACGAGACACAGTAAGGGAAAGGATAATATATGGAGCAACAGGGAAGGGCCCTCTAGAGAGCATTGATAGACTTACTCCTTTGTACACCTTTCTGGAGAATGGTGTAGAGCAGGGGTCCTCAAACTATGGCCTGCGGGCCACATGCAGCCCCCTGAGGACATTTATCCTGCCCTCCAAGTGATTTTGCCTCCGCTGCCTGTCCTATTTAGCAGCGGACTCATCCCAGGGCTGCAAAATCTGTTAGCAGAAAAACCATTGGTTGTATTCTCAAACAAAACATGTGTGGATTCACTGGAAACATTGCAAAGGGAGTTCCAATTTAGATTTGAAGAGCTTCATCTCCATGAACAGGACATAGAGCTTTTCCATAACCCATTTTCTATTGACATTGAAAATGTGGAGGTCAGTCCCTGAAGTCGCCCCTCTGCCACCTGCTCCAGCGCCACCTTGGGCTGGTGTCTCTGGCAGGTGGGAGCCAGGCGTTGATGGGTGTGGCCAGGGCAGCCAGCGCTCCTGCAGCTCCAGCTCTGGTTCTGTGTAGGTGGCAGCTTTCTGGCTTCTCCATGGGGCTGACCTGCAGCACCCGGATGCTCTAAGAACGTTTCCGCTGTTGCTCAGAGGACACACGCAGTGGGACTCAGAATTCCTGGAGAATTGCCTTTGTAAGAAGCTGTAAGTATTACTTTAAATTTCTTCTCTTAGTTTTTAAAAGAAACATCAAGAAACATTACTATGAACATTAGTAATGAAGAGTTTGACTGCCACTTGCTTGATGAAGGTTTTACTGCCAAGGACATTCTGGACCAAAAAAATCAATAATGTTTCCTCTTCTGATGATAAGGATGCCTTCTATGTAGCAGACCTCAGAGATGTTCTGAAGAAACACCAAATATGGCTAAAAGCTCTTCCTCATGTCACTCCCTTTTATGTAGTCAAATGTAATGACAGTAGAGCCTTTGTGAAGACCCTTGCTGCTATCAGGACAGGATTTGACTGTGCTAGCAAGACTGAAATGCAATTGGTGCAAAGTCTCCAGAGAGGATTATCTATGCAAATCCTTGTAAACAAGTGTCTCAAATTAAGTACACTGTCAATAATGGGGTCCAGATGATGACTTTTGACAGTAAAGTCGAGTTGATGAAAGTTGCCAGAGCACATTCAAAGGCCAAGTTGGTTTTGTAGATTGCCACTGATGATTCCAAAGCTGTCTGTTGACTCAGTGTTAAATTTGGTGCCACACTCAAAACCAGCAGACTTTTTTTGGAATGGGCAAAAGAGCTAAATATTGATGTCATTGGTGTCAGCTTCCATGTAGGAAGTGGCTGTACTGATCCTGAGACCTTCATGCAGGCAATCTCTGATGCCCACTGTGTCTTTGACATGGGAGCTGAGGTTGGTTTCAGCATGTACCTGCTTGATATTGGTGGTGGCTTTCCTGAATCTGAGGATG